>SJYC01013030.1:0-28720 GCA_006408675.1 Madoqua kirkii | reverse complement strand
GTTTTCCAAATTTGCTGACATATTGAGTGCAACACTTTAACAGCATCATCTTTTAGGAGTTTTAAAAGCTCAGGTAGAATTCTGTCACCTCGACTAGAAAAGTGAGTTTCCTAGTATGGAATTTCAAACTTAGGCATTCTTATCAGCCAAGAACGCTTGCTTCCTGCAAGCAGATTTCATTCCAGAAAATGGAAGAGGGAAGAGCTCTGCTTACCGTTTCTGTCCACATTTACCATCCAAGTAAATAAGTCCACCTGGCCTGAGTAGGCATGGGACACGAAGCCAAGGAAGTCTATAAATGCTACACCAATTGGTTGAGGTTTTCTGCAAAGTGGAATAGAAGTATTCTCCACAAATAGTGTCAATTCAATGCATGAGTTCAAAAGGACTTTTGGATAAACAGCAAGGTCCTATCGTATAGCACAGGGGACCATATTCAGTATCCTGGATTAAATCATAATGGATGAGAATATTAAAAAGAATGGTTATCTGTGTATAACTAGGTCACTTTGCTGTACAGCAGAGATAAACACAACATTGTAAATCAACTATTCTCTATTTTAAAAAGTTAATTTAAAAAAGACTCTTTTGTGTTGAGACTAATAAGGCAACAGATGACAACACAATAACTGATGGAAAAATCCAGCAGAACTTTTAGGTTGAATAGCATCCACAGAACTATTTTAAGTCATCATGTTTGAAACAGTGGTCCTGTTTTGTTGCTCCCCACAGGATGTGGAAAAGTCAAGAACATTCTCAAAATAATTTGTTTGATGAAGTTCCAGGTTTCTTATCATTAGAGTAATTTCTTCTATGGTACTCAAAAGCCTTGAGGACAACTCTTATGGGCCTGCAGCAACCCTTTCTCTCCCACTCTACTAACACCTAACACAGTGATGGTCAAATAGAAGTCCTCAATAAATATTATTTAAATAAATGAATAAATGCAACCTCCTGAGTTATTTATTTCCTACCCTCCTCATCTTGTTTGAAGAGTTGGTGATAAGTTTCCCATTCACAGTATCTGCCAATCTTGGAGACCCTGGTTCAATTCTTGGGTTGGGATGATTCACTGGAGAAGGGATAGGCTACCCACTGCAGTATTATTGGGCTTCCCTTTTGGCTCAGCTGGTAAAGAATCCGCCTGCAGTGTAGGAGACCTGGGTTTGATCCCTGGGTTGGATCCCCTGGAAAAAGGCATAATGGCTACCCAATCGAATATTCTGGCCTGGAGAATTCCATTGACCTTATAGTCCATGGGATCACAAAGAGTGGACTGAGTGACTTCTACTTCATCTCTTAGAAATTTAGATTCATCTTACTATCCTGCTTTTCTGATTTTCTCTTGAGAGAAAAAGATGGAAAAGTAACACCAGTACCCAATGCACAAAATATAGCAAGAGTTGACAGTATATTTGAAATCTGATGATAACTTTTGTGTTAAAGAGGCATCTACTAATTCATTTCGGTGTTGTCTCTGAGACCTTCAGTGAGGTTAGAAAAATATAGAGGCTCCTTTAAAAAGGGAAAATGAAATAAAAAATGTTTCATATTTTCTTTGGTCTGTTGCTTAAGAAGGTTACTGTAGGAAATGTAAATAGACCACAGGAAGCTTTAGAAACTCAGCTCCTTGATTGAAAAAATGGAAATTCTGTTTTTTACGGAAATAAAGTAATTCTATGAAAATACAAAATGCAGTTGGTTATCATTTAAAAAGGGTTAGTTTTTTGGATTATGGTTTCTTTGATATAGTACAACTCTGGCACAGGCCTTTCCAAGTATATTTCTGAAAGCAAAATAAATGGAAAACTGTTTTCCCTCTTCATTAATGTCTTACTCTGTTCTATTTGTGGAATGCCAAGAGAAGTAGCACACAGAGTTTCCCTGGATCCCTTTCAGAGAGGGAAGGATGAATGGTCTAAGGGAGTTGACCTTGAAAGAAAAGAATCACTCCATTTGAAGAAATAATGCTTCTTCAGACTATAGCACATGTAGATCCTCCGGCTGGGAGAAACCACACTTTTCCTAGACCTTCAATCCCATCTTCTTGAGTGAAAAAACACCCAAAGAACATGGAAAGTGGAGGAGAATATATTTGCTTGTTTGTTTACTGTTACAAAGTACTCATGACCCTATCAGGCTTACAAATTATTCTTTTTGGATAATTCTTGATTTCCTTTCCAAAGACACATTTCCTTTCCTCTCTTGTTCCCTATTTGCCTTGAACTTTTGTATGCTCTTTAGCTGAAATTCAACTTAACTCCTTTTCTCTCTTGCAATAAACTTTAGTATGAACAATGCAATGTCTTGAAGAAGATATTTTTTAGGAGGCACTCATTTCTAATCAATATATTTTGATTAGTGACATTTGCCCGGGCCTGGAGACACAATGGAGAATAAATCAAACTTCGCCTCTGTCCTTATGGGACTTAATTGGCTTTTTGGAGCCTCAAAAGCAGAGAAAAGCAGCAAACTGCTTTTCTTTCCAGAGAAAGCAGAAAGCTACAGTTCACAAAATAAATCTAGTTGATTGTTTGAGTTTGGAAATAAAGTTTTATTGGGACAGAATCATGTTCTTTCTGTTACATTTTGCCATTGCAGAGCTGAATAGCTCCAACTTAACCATTAGGTCAGCAAAGCCTAAAATATTTATTCATTGATTCTTTACCCCAACTGCCAACTACTGCTCAGGAAGGAAAACTAATTAAAACTAAAATATCTGGACTAGAGAAAAAGATAGTCAGGAAAGGATTTATGTGGAGGGATATGTCAAAGCTTACAAGCTGACTTGCAATATTAATTTTGTACTTCTTTCTCTGAAGAACTGATCTAATTTTCAGTGGGGGCAGATATCACCTGGAATATAGACTGCATTTCCAAGTCTCTTTGATGGATGGAGGTGGCTTTGCAATTAAGTTCTGGTCAATGGGATGTAAGCAAAAGTGTCAGGCGAACTTTCTGAAAGTTTCCATAAAGGAGAGAATTTATTCTTCTTTAGCCCTTTCTTCTTCCTGCCAGTTATAACGCAGTCATTTGGGACCATGGAGCCCAGGAATAGGGAAGCAACAGAGAAAGTACTGATGATGGAGCCAATCAGGCTACCTTTGGACAACCTTCTTCTCAATTTCATTAACATGAAGGAGAAATAAACTTGTATTGTGGTTAAGCCACTGATGTCTTGGCTTTTCTGTCAAATTTAATTAATCTCTAGAATAATTTGTATCTAATATCCATTTTTTACTCCCCTACTTTGGTGTAAACTTTGATAATTTTTAAAATCTTTTTATTGAAGAGTAGTAGCATATAGAGAAGTGTATTTGTCATGAGTATACAGTTCAACTAATTTTTAAAAACTGAACACAGAAACATAACCAGTAGCAAACAGTAGATGCTACCAGTACCCCAGAATGCCCCTGCCACTTCCCTCCCAACAGCTTATACCCCCACTCATAAATAACCATTCTGACTTCAAATTGCATTGATTACTTTTACCTGTGTTTGTTTACTGGACACATGGGTTCACACACCAAGTGCTCTTTTATTCCTGGCTTCTTTTGCTCAACATTATGTTTGTGAATTTTATCCACATGGTCAAATGTAGGTATCTCACTGTTATATAGTACTTCGTTGTGAATATACAACAATTTGTTTATTCATTCTACATTGGATGGGCATTTGAGTAGCTTCTCATTTTTAACTACTACAAACAGTTCTACTGTAAACATTTTAGGACAAATGTTTTGGTGAAAACAGAATATGTTTTTGGTGAAGACATATCCTCCACTTTTCTAAAGTTTGTTTTATATCACTTTGCTTTTACAAAAGATCTCCTTTAGTACCTGCTTTTTGCTAACTGAAAGAAATTAAAAGATTTTTGTTTTTACAAAAATAGGCCAGAAGTGGAAACTGCATTCAGCATCTCATAATAACCTATAATGGAAAGGAATCTGAAAAAGAATATATATAACTGTGTGTGGCTGCTGTTCAGTTGTTCAGTCATTTATGGTTTGGTGCATGCTAAGTTGCTTCAGTCATGTCCGACTCTTTGCAAAGCTATGGACCATAGCCTGTCATGCTCCTGTGTCCATGGAACTCTCCAGGCAAGAATACTATAGAGAATTGCCATGTCCTCCTCCAGGGGAGCTGCTATTTCCTCCTCTAGGATATCTTCCCAACCCAGGGATCGAACCTGTGTTTCTTACATCTCTTGTACTGGCAGACAACATTGTAAATTAGCATGCACATAAATTACCTATACTTTAATAAAATAGTGAAAATAGCATTTGGTTATTTATTTATTTATTTGTTTGTTCTTGAGGAGAGATGTTAGGGGCAGCATATACCCTGAACTCTGAGAATAGCCTTTCCCTGGGAAACACACTTAACATCTCAACATCAAGTTTAAACTGTGTCTTGGAGCATCTGTGCCTTATCTTGACTTATTTTGTGCATTCATTAGCAAGATGTGTCCTAAGGTAATTGCTTCTTCTTTTTATGCTGTCTCAGTTTATGAAAGTTTTCATAGAAACGCTCCACTTTCATATGGCTGGGGAAACCTGTACCTTTTTCTGTTTGTTATATACCTAGGGTGGAATTGCTGGATCAAACGTATGCGTAGGTTCAATGGTAGTAAATGCTGTTACAGTTTTCCAAAGTGACTGAACTATCTGACATTTCCACCAAGGATGTGTCAAAGTTTTTATTGCTCTAAGTGCTTGCTAAGCCTTTAGGTTTTTCTTATTTTTCATTTTAGCAATTTTGGTGTGTATGTAGTAATATGCATTGAGTTTTTATATATTTGCACCTTTCTCATGACTTATAGTATCAGTTATCTCTTGCCTCAATAATGCTGCATAATAAGTAACCACAAAATGTCAGTGCATTCCACAATAAGCATGTGCCGATCCCAAGAACTGAGTTGGCTAGGGGCTGGTTTGGCAGTTCTGCCGTTCTTGGCTGGCATTGTTCACATGTCTGGGGATGTCAGCTGACCGACTGGCTGCAGCTGGAGCGATTGGTCTTACTGATCTCTGTGTATCTCTCAGTTTCCAGTAGGCTAGCCCCAGTATTCTCATGGAAAAGGAACAGGTGCAGAAGAAAACAAGCCCAGTTGTGCAATTATTTTTCTGGCGTTTGTTTGCCTGACATTTGCTAATATTCCGTTGGTCAAAGTGAGTCACAAGGCTAGCTGAGATTCACAGTCAGTCAGTACTAAGAAGTAACATGGCAAAGGGCATGGAGACAGGGATGGAAGAAATGAGCCATTTTTGTGATCTATCACACCCATGAAGTTAAACCCTTTAAATTGTTATTGTCCATTTAGGAATCATCTTTTTTGATGTAGCTACTTAAGTCTTTCCCATTTTTTTTTACATTGCCAGTCTTCTTCTTAATGATTTGTAGGTTTTTATATTTATAGATATGAGTCTTTTATTTGATGTTTATTGTGAATAACTTCCTCCCTCTGCGTGTATGTGTATGTGAAGTTGCTTCAGTCGGGTCTAACTGTTTGCGACCCTATGGATCATAGCCCACCATGCTCCTCTGCCCACGGGATTCTCCAGGGAAGAATACTGCAGTGGATTGCCATTCCCTCCTCCAGGGGATCTTCCTAAGCAAAAGGGATCAAACCCTCTTCTCTTATGTCTCCTGCACTGGCAAGTGGATTCTTAATCACTAGTGCCAGCTGGGAATCCCTTCCTCCTCTCTGTGAACTGCCTATTTCTCCCTCAATGATGTCTTTTGAAAAAGAAATAGTACCTCTTAATTTTAATTTGGTCAGTTTATCAATTTTTTTATGTTTAATGCTTTCTGTGTTTATTAAAAAGTCTTGTCTACTCTAAGGTCATAAAGATGTTTCCTTAAGTTTTTTTCTAACATTTTTTATTTTATCTCTCATATGTAGATCACTATTCATTTGGAATTTATATTTGTGAATAGATTGAAATAGGAGTAAAAACACTTTCTTTACAGTTATTTAATCAGGTAGAACTTATTGAAAAAATCCTTTTCTTACTGAGTTGTGGTCTCACATTTGTGTCAGAGATGCCTATGTATGTGTGTCTATTTCTGCACTCCCTTTGATATGTTTGAAATATCAAAGCCTCATTTTGACCGTGTTTTGGGAGTTCATAACCAGTCTTGTTTCTGTGCCTAGAGAAAAGTGGTCAAGGTCAAGTTGAATGAACCTGTCGATTCTCACCTGCAGTGAATTTTCAGAAGAGAATCTAGATTTGAACAGTGCCAAGTTTGTTTCATTCCCGTTATTGATTGATGAGGTATAAGAACAAACATATCATGAGAAGACTTTTTTTTTCCTGGTTCAGTGTATTAGACAAACTATTTTTGAAGTGTTTGTAGCCCATAACATTTCTTTCAGTCTAATGCACAAGCTTCAGGTATGATATCTGTTCCTAGGTCTATCACAGCTTTGATGATTTTCAACATGGATTTTGGTGAGCACCAGTGTGTAGAGGATTTGCTTCCTTTCCTTCTGCCCAAGGAGAATTGCATAATAGAATGGTTATTATTTTGTATGAGAACAAGAACTTTCTTATTTGTAGAATGATTTTTTTTAAAAAGTGGCTTCTAAATTTCTTGATGGAAAATCAGGGATAGTGAATGACAGGCCATATTTTTCAGACCATTTGAAATTGGAGCCTAGTGGGCCAGAAAGGGAGATTTTCATCACGATATACATGAAATAATCTGATTCTATTCAGGCCAGAATGCAAAATGTTTTGTTACTCTGTATTTTCTGCCAGGAGTGACTGTATATCAGAGATGGGATAGTATAAGTCTAAATGCATGCTAAGTCACTTCAGCTGTGTCTGACTGTTTGTAGCTAAATGGACTGTAACTTGCTAGGCTCCTCTGTCCAAGGTATTCTCCAGGCAAGAATACTGGAGTGGGTTGCCATACCCTCCTCCAGGCATTGAATCTGCCTCTCTTAACGTCTCCTGCATTGGCAGGAGGGTTCTTTAACACTTTGGAAGGCCATAAGTCTACATAAATAGCAATTTAAAAAAATTTACATCTAGTCAGGTACTTGAGGCTATTTTGTCAGAGAAAAAAATGGTTAAAAATGCAAGTGGCTGATTTATAGTTGCAAATGAGTAAATTAATGTTTCAATAAGAAAAACTGGGAGTCTTGAAGATCCCAGTCTAATTCACCTGGGAGATATTTTCCTTGCTATAATTTCTCAGGATTTCTCTTTTTATATAAATATAGGGATGATATGTTTTAAAGTATTTTAACAAACCCAGAAAGACAGCTTTAAGTTATTTCTACTGCAGCGAGGAACTGTGAAAATTGAAAAGGAAGTGGTATTTAAGGTTGAGTAAAACTTAGAAAATGACATTTTCTTCACATAATTTACCCTTTGTGCCTCAATTCAAGGAAAGAGAGAGCAAAGCTACTTGGCTATTTGTCTGGTGGCTTAGTCTTTGTCCTCTTTATCCATAGAGAGATATTTATTTAATAACTACATTCAGTGGGTGTTGTTTAGTGGCCATTGTCAATCAGCAAATAATTCTGACTTAGATAATTTCTCCAAAATTTCATACACTTATGTTGCATCTGTCTAACTTGTTTATCAGCTTTCAAGAGGTAGAAGCTGTATCTTTGTCACTTTTGAATTCTGTTCTATGTTTAGGATGCTACTGAGTAGAGAGCAGAATCTCAAAATCTATTTAGAAAGGACAGAATTCTAATAATCAGGATTAACAAGTCCTAGTGTTCTTTCCAAGCTATATTTATATTCAGTATCTAAGTAAGAGATGCATAGTATAATGAAAAATTGTGAAGACTTGGATTAGGACTGCAGAAAGTAGCATTAGAGGCTGGATCCTTATTAGAGGAGACAAAGTAATTAGTAAAACAGTAAGAGGGGAAACTGGAAATAGTATAGTTTAGAATCAAAGGGAGAAAAGAGTTTCAGAAAGAAAAGAGTCGTCAATGATGTCAATGTCACAGAGAGGTCAAGCTGAGGGAAGCTGGAAATAGATCCTGAAATTTGGTAAATAGAAGGTCGCTGGTGACTTCAGGGAAAGCCGTTTCAATAGAACGGCCAGCAGCTGTGAGGTCAGCTGTGGTGAGCTAAGGAGTGAGTAAGTGAAGGCAGGGGAAGCATGAGTAAGGACATTCTCTCAGGAAGTTGAAGTGTTTTGAAGAACAATTAGTGTTGAAGGAGTTCAGAGAAAGAAAAGAGCACAGAAATTTCATGGAGAAGGTGTTATGTGGGGAAAGGGAATTCATGACTCATTTGGCAAAAGAGCAAAAATAATGATTTGGGGTTAAAATGGCATACCGAGGAGTAGCAACAGGAGACTCAAAGAGGAGAAAGAGCCTAGGAAATCGTCATGGTGGAGGCCATGTGACATGACAACTGGCTGAGTACAGGGAGGTGACTCATTTGGAAATCTCAAGTTTGAGTTATTGACAGTTACAGTGGTGCCATGAACAGAAACACAGCATTCCAGGGCTTGTTTCCCAGAGGGTAAGATGTACAATCTCATTAATTCATAACATAACTTCACTCTTGCTGCTACTGTTTATCAGCCAATTCTAAGACACCTTTTCTAGTCTATGTCACTAATAATCTTTATTAATAGTTCATCTAATAATCATTTACTATCTAAAAGGACCTTTCCTCATGCATGGTGCATGAAAAGCACTTGACAGGGTACCTTGTCACAACAAATGTCATGTTCCCTAATTGCAAGAACCTCATCAGCCCCTTTCTCCCATGCAATTTTACTTACTCTTCATATTGGTTTTCTATTTCTGTTGTAATAAATTATCAAAAATCTAGGACCTTTAATAGAATAAAATTCATTTTCTCACAGTTCTGGATGTCAGAAATGGAAGGTATGATTTGCTGGGCCAAAATCAGAGGTGAATTCCTTTCTGAAGGGGAGAATCTGTTTCCTTATCTTTTTCAGCTACTAGAGACTCCCGTGTTCCTTGTCCTGTGGTCCCCTACAATCTTTAAATTAGCAGTATGAGTCTTTTCTTATATCACATCACTCTGACACTGACTCTTTCTCTGCCTCCTGCTTCCACATTTCAGGATCCTTGTGATTCCATTGAGTTTACTCATAATCCTGGATAATTTCCCCATCTCAGAGTCAGCTGATTAGCAATCTTAGTTTCATCTCACTTTTAATTCTCCTTTTCCATGTAACATATTCTGTTCACAGATTCTGGGGATTAGGATGTAGATATCTTTGGGAGGCATTGTTCTACCTGCCACATCCTGAAAGGTCAGAGTTAGGTGTCACTTCTTCTGTAAAGCATAGGATCAGTCCCCAGAGCAAAATTAATCTTGTCTTTTAAGCATTTCTTCCACACATAGTGACGTGAAAGTGCTAGCTACTCAGTTGTGTCTGACTCTTTGTGACCCTGTGGACTGTAGCCTGTCAGGCTCCTCTGTCCTTGGACTTCTCTGAGCAAGAATACTGGAGTGGGTAACCATTCCCTTCTCCAGGGGATCTTCCCAACCCAGGGACTGAACCTTGGTTTCCTGCATTGCAGACAGATTCTTTACCATCTGAGCCACCAGGGAAGCCCTCCACACTCTTATTACAGATTTTACCAAACCGTGCTGTGGTGCTGTGATTATTTGTATAATAAATTTCACTCCAGAGAAGTGAGGTCTTGGTGTCTGGCAGAGTGAGCTTTGAATGAAAACTGTTGAATTAACAAATGTGGAGGAGGTAGATAGAATCTTGGTAGGATTCTTTAAGCAAGGCAAAGGCTTTATAATTGGGACGAGGATTTCAAGGACATTTGGTAATATGATAGAGATATGTGAATGAAAATAAGATTAATCCATGCATTTAGAGACAAGGCTGAGCCATCTGTCCCAAAATAGGCATAGTCAACTAACAACAGGCAATGACTAGAAGCTGCATAATTTTGTCTTTCATTATATTGCAAGTTAGGGACAGCTTGTTCATGAAGTCTTACAACATTAGGAAAGGAGCCTAAAATGAAAGAAAGGCTGTATGTAGCTACATGTCATAAAGAGATGACATAATGGCAAAATCTGAAAAAACAATATGTCCTTTTTTTTAAGGTATAGAAAACTGATGCGAACAAGTAAATAATAACAATAAGAACCATCTTTGTTTATCCATCACTCTCCTGGGAAAGTGGTGATTTGATTTAAATGATAAGGATAGTTCTGTTTCTTAGTCTGAGCTATCCTTTGGGTGGAGAAGGTTAACACTGGGTTGTATGAGTGTGACGCATATTTCCTTCAGGCAACAATCAATTTCCTTTTTCCGATTCTGTGCTCCCCACACACCAGCTGATAAATAGTCTAGTCTCCCTGGAGGAACCACTCACCAGGAAGGGAGTGCCTGGTTACCATCTGACCAGTCCTGTTCCCAGGCCTGGTGGTGGCTGGGCCACTGCAAATTAATAAACTGCGCCTCAGTTTGTAACTGTCTTTGTGTATGTTATTAGAGTGAACAATTTTCCAGGGTCTAGTCGAAAGTGTAATAAATATAATGTATCTAAAAACATGTCGAAGACCAACCCTTGATCACAGCCAGCCCCAGAGGATGTAACCTTCTCTGCGGTCTGTCTGGACACACTGTCTGTGAGTGAAACTGTGATGGTTCATTTTGACTCATCCACCTCCACAGCCTAGGTGGTGCTCTGCTTCTGTGCAGTGGACAATAGGTAGTCACTAGAGCATCTTAAATAATGAGGGGAATAAAATGGGGAAAATGGAACTTTAGAGAAAAATAATCTGACATTGCTTTGCACAAATGATTGAAAGGTAACAAAAGAAAGCTTGGTCAGGAGGCTGTGAAAATGCTGCCCAAGTGAGTAGGCAAGGGTCTGTACTGGAAAATGGATAGGGGAGTTTTATTAAAACATTGTAAAGGAAGAAACATACCACTGTCATGGCTATGAAGAGGAAGCAGCAACCTAAGATAAATCTTTGATGTTCTTGTGGATACCAGAGTGAGGCTTATCTGACAGAACCTGTTCTGGAGATAATTAATACAACTTTTGGTAGTCTCTGAATTAAAAGTGAGATATAATTTTAATATAACTTTGCTTTTTGAAAAAGAAAAAAGGTGATTTTTTTTTTTTCAAAAGATGTATTAGTACCAATTTTTACAAAAGATTGGGCCTCCTAGGAGGCACTAGTGGTAAAAGAAACTGCCTGCCAATGCAGGAGATACTAATTAGATCCCTGGGTCGGGAAGATCACTTTTGGAGGAAGGCATAGCAACTCACTCCAGTATTCTTGCCTGGAGAATTCCATGGATAGAGGAGGCTGGTGGGCTACAGTCCACGGGATTGCAAAGAGTCAGACATGACCAAAGCGATTTAGTATATAAAAGATTAGTACCCAGACATATTTTTGAACTACGAGAACAGTCTCTTTGTTTCAAAACCTTAGCTCTTAATGCTTTTCCTTTTATTGGTAACGACTAATAAGTTATTTCAGAAAATAAGTATAAAGCTAAAAAATATTCTCTGAACCATACTGCTTAATTTTCAGAAAATGATAATGGCATTGTCAAAAATTCAGTTGCCTACCAGGAAAGCCAGTCATAAGTGACATGTAAGTACCAAGCCTCTTCTTAAATTATTCCAATTGCCCAGAATCATGCAAGAAATATTTTGCAGAGCCAGCTGGAATTCTAACCCATACCTAGGAAACACAACTTGTAGGTGAAATCTGAGAGGATTTTTAGAGCCCTTGATGGTATAAAGCCACGCAGCATCTTCAGAAGACTTGCCTTTCATTTACAATCAAGGTCATATTAAATTTTGTGTAAACACTCTTTGGCTGGACTCCGTATCCAATACTCCTTTCAAAAATCATATCAACACAACGGTAAAACTAAGATAAATAAATAAAATTCATAAAGAACAAGAGCCTCATTGTCTGGGCTGGTAAATTTACCTGACTCTGTTCTCTCTCTCTTTCACACACATACACACTTTAAAAAAAAAATCCTTAATTGAAAAATTAAGCCTCCAGGAGCCAAAACACACACGGCAAAGCTAAAGACGTTTGAGCATTGGCATCTCCAGAAGCCTGGCACTTGGGAGTGCTGTAGCTCGTTTTCCCACTGTGAGACCGCCTTTGATTTATTGCTGTCATAAAACAGAAATAGGTGTAGCATTCTGATGATTTGTGATTTGTTCCTAACTCAAAGGACTCTGGTGGCCTCTTAAATTTATTATGGCAACTCACAATAGGAAAATGGAACTCACTTGACAAGACTCATTCCTTCAGGTCACAAGGAATTGTAGGGGGGCTGTCTCTCTTGTTTGGGGGGTTTGAGGAAAGAGTGAGGACAGAGAGGTGGGGAAGAGAGAGAATGTGGGCATTTGATGCCCTTGGGCTAAAACAATCAGCTTAGAGGTGGAGGGGCTGAGTATTAGATTTAGGTTTCTACTTGGACAATTAAAAGCATTTCTCAAAAAAAAAAAAAAAAAATCATTTAGGTCTCCATTTTACTTACTCATCTTTACATTTTTCACTCCAGTGTGAAAGTCTCAGTGTGGCAGGTTTCCTGCCAACATTTGAGAACAACATCCATGCTGGCTCAAGGTTTGATGGGGCAGCAGTGAAAGAACAGCTCAAATGAGCTGCCCAAGACCTCAGTGTGATTGCACATGCTCCCCATCTGGTGTGTTAATACTTGGAAATACAGAACTCAGTGTCAAAACTTGACCTCTCTCAAGATCACTTAGATCTGACTGTGGAGGCTAGAGATGATGCTGCATCAGCCTGGACTTGAGGAAGGAAAGCGTATGTTATCTGTTTTAAGTCACGTGTCAAAAATGAGTTTTTCTTGAGCTTTCTTCTTTGGGGAAAAAAATATAGAAGAGTTTTTGGTATTAACTGCTTTGCCTTGGCACTGAGTGGCATGAACTCTGAACACTGAGATGGGGTACCCAGAGCAGAATGGAAAGTATCTCCATTATTACTCAAAATGAAAGCATTTGGAGATAAAAAGACGGGACAGGAGTCCTCATTCTACAAGCAGGAATCTTGTTCTAGTCCTCAGAAAATCTTCAAAACTTCTCTTAATTCCAGGTTTCTCATGGACAAAGGGGGATATAATATTTGTCTACCTAATGGACTTGCTATAAGGAAGAGTGAGGCTTGTCTTAGATGTGTGTGTGTGTGTTTGTGTGTGTTGGAGGTGGAGAGGAGTTTTGCCTCGTGTAAAGTAGAGTGTATTTAGTGGAGTTGGAAAAGGACACCATGCTTCCATACCCATGGAACTAAGTCAATACCCATGGTAAAATCTAGCCCCTGCTAGAATATTAACTATCATCAGAGGAGGCAGAAGAATTCTGGCAAGACTGCCATAAATGAGCAATTGCTTACGGTCTTATGCCACAGATTCCTCTGCAAAAGAGCAGTTAAACTGTAGGAAAGGGATAACTGCAGTGCTTTTACTTTTCTTCTCAAATCTTTCCATCAGTTAGTTGCCAAGAGAAAGGATAGGCTGTTGGGAATCTATAATCACAGTCCTGGGTAGCCTGAACTCCTTCTATACTCTTCAGAGGTGATACTCCATGATGGGCTGCACAAAGCCCCCTACAAACTTGATCATTGCCTCCCCCAAGATAAAATGGCTTATCTCAGCTTAATTTCATGTAAATGGCACATATCTGGAGTCAGAAAAACACAGTTCTAATCCTGACACTGTCACTAACTGAGAAAATCACTTAACCTCTCTGAGCCTGCTCCCTAATCTACAAGATGTGATGGTTAGGGGCAGGAGAGCTGCATTAGGGAGTGGGCTAAGTGGTCAAGTTTCTTCTCAATTCAGCCATTCCTGATAGTGATGTTCTAACAATGGCACCCCACTCCAGTACTCTTGCCTGGAAAATCCCACTGACGGAGGAGCCTGGTGGGCTGCAGTCCATGGGGTTGCTAAGAGTTGGATACGACTGAACATCTTCACTTTCATTTTCATGCATTGGAAAAGGAAATGGCAACCCACTCCAGTGTTCTTGCCTGGAGAATCCCAGGGACAGGGGAGCCTGGTTGGCTGCTGTCTATGGGGTTGCACAGAGTTGGACACGACTGAGGCAACTTAGCAGCAGCAGCAGCAACACAAGGCTATCAGATAGAAGAGCTAGAACATGCTTAGCCTAGTAGGTGGGGAATAATAGAAATAGCTGCCAGTCATATAGGGTCTTCCAAGTGGCTCAGTGGTAAAGAATCTTCCTGCCAATGCAGGAGACATGGGAGATTCAGGAGACGTGGGTTTGATCCCTGGGTTAGGAAGATCCCTTGGAGGAGGAAATAGCAACCCACTTCAGTATTCTTTCCTGGGATTCTATGGACAGAGGAGCCTAGCAGGCTACAGTCCATGGGATCACAAAGAGTCTGACATGACTGACTGACTGAGCATGCACAGCAGTCATATAACTCTTTCCTGGGTACCTGGTCCAGACCTCTCACAGCATGAACTACAGTGTGGGATTTATAGCCAGTCTCTCAAAGGCAAGTTCAGTTTAATTCAGTCACTCAGTCATGTCTGATTCTTTGCTACCCCATGGACTTCAGCATGCCAGGCTTCCCTATCCATCACCAACTCCCAGAGCTTGCTCAGATTTATGTCCACCGAGTCAGTGATGCCATCCAACCATCTCATCCTCTGTCATCCCCTTCTCCTCCTACCTTCAATTTTCCCCAGCATCAGGGTCTTCTCTAGTGAGTTAGTTCTTCGCATCATGTGGCCAAAGCATTGGAGCTTTAGCTTCAGCATCAGTCCTTCCAATGAACATTCGGGACTGATTTCCTTTATGATTGGCTGGTTCGATCTCCTTGCAATCCAAGGGACTCAAAGGCACAGACTGTCTCTAATTCATCTGGAGGTTCCCCAGGGTACAGCACAATGCCTAGCATGTAAAACATATCTTTGTCAACATCTACTGTAAAACAGCTCTGTAATGAATCATAGTAAAACTTGTTATCACACAAAACTTAGTATTTGTACTACACAGTATGGTTCTGAGGTAAACTGTGGACCAGATGATCTAGGCTAAGATCAGCTGGGAGATTCTAATCAAGCTTGGGTCCAGCGGGCTTGACTCCTTGCTGTGGGCTAAGCTCCTGTCTGTTCCTAGAACCCTAGGATGAAGGGACAGCAGCTAATCAGAAGAATATTCCCCTGACAGAGTCAGGAGTATGACAGGGTAAAAACTTGACTGTACACAAACATTTCAAACATGATTTCTATCACTTTCGTTAGTATTTTATTTACCAAGCAAGTCACATGATCAAGCTCAACCTTCACTGGGTGGCAAAATATACTCCACAGCTAGTGGAAGAAACAAAGCCACACAACAGAAGGTGTGGATACAGGTACGAATGCAGTCTTCCACCATAGGAAGCTTAGAGAATTAATGAGTTCATGATAGTCCTGTCTTTTCATACCTTTTTTGAGTTCTTAACTAATGACTACATCAAATACTCCAGCGATTTTGTCAGAATAGTATTAGTGGTTGGTAAATATTAAATAATTGGATGTCTAGAAATCATTCCCATGTGATCTGAACTAGAGGGACTTAATAGGTGTGGCTGGTGCTCTGTAAATACTCTTTCTGGCAGTATATAGCATTTCTTTTCATGATTCCAGTCTGAGCCAAAAGAAAAAAAAAAAGAGAATCAAAAATAGAAACAAAAAATAGGGACATACCCTCTAGGGTTTGAGTATATGAACCTGTGGGGTCTGTTGTTTTTAGTTTTTTTATTTGAAGATGATTGTTTGAACTAGTTGGTTGAACTCCCCTACTCCTATCCTAGGCGTAACTGACAGATCCTTCTTTGCAAGACAATGAATGCTTACGTCATGTCCAGCTAGAACCTTATCAGCAAAGGGCCCTCCAAGAAGTTGCTGCCCTGCTGGGACCTTCACCTTCCTTCCAGAACCACTGAATGGCTTGTGCCACATTTCTATGGGGCCAGCCCACCTGCTCTGAATATCAATTTGCCTGTGCCTCTGGATTTCCAGGTGGTGACTTTTATTGCTTTCCAAAGCATGAAATTTGAACTTTGGTTTTCCCTGATGTCAGATTAGCCAAATCACCTTAACGTGAACTTTTTAAATAAAGCGGCTATGAGGTGGTTACCTCATATTTTAAGAGCCTATTAGAACTACATAGAAAGTTTGCTAAAGGCAGAAAGAAAAGTATTGAACATTTAAAGTTTCAACTGGTCATCTCTCCTGAAATATTAGGTGTAGACTAGCTTACATACATTTTTAAATGTTATAAACCACACACCTGAAGATAGAATGATAAGCTTTTGTGGCTGAAGATGGAATTTCCTTGTCTATTTTTCAAAGAAACAGGATCTTTTATGTTGGGGGAGGGGTATGGAGAAAAGCAGTCCTGGCTGGCTCAGCACTCTGCTGGTGGCTTGAGTGTGAGGTCATTTCACACTACAAGTCATAGAGCAGAGTGTGATCCTTATAAACTCATAGCCTATTTTAGCAAACAGAAGTAATTACAAACAAAACACCCACCAGTTGAGATTTTACATGGTACCTCATTTGCCAAGGCTGAAATGTAAAGCAAACCAAATAAAACTATGCCTCACTCACCATGTGAATTTGTTGCCTAAGGTATAATTATCTGAATATTCCCTGCAAACACTTGCTTGTGTGTGCACATTTGATTCGGAGACTCTTGCTCAGGATAGCTGGTCACTCTGCGTCAACACTGACCCTACTGTCTGGAGTCCAGTGCTGAGACACCTTGGCAGATCTTTTGTGGCTGCTTTGTTGCTGTTTAGTTGCTCAGTCATATCTGAATCATTGTGACCCAAAGCCCACCAGGTTTCTCTATTCATGGGATTTCCCAGGAAAGAATACTGGAGTGAGTTGCCTTTTTCTTCTCCCGGGGATTTTTTCCTGACCCAGGGATTGAAACTGCATCTCTTGCATCTCCTGAATTGGCAGGCAGATTCTTTGCCTCTGAGCCACTAAGGAAGCCCATAAGCAAATGGAACTTGTCGAACTAAGTGGTAGAGCTATAAGCATATGCATACCCTCTACTGGAGAAGGCAATGGCACCCCACTCCAGTGCTCTTGCCTGGAGAATCCCAGGGACGGGGGAGCCTGATGGGCTGCCGTCTCTGGGGTCGCACAGCCTCGGACATGACTGAAGCGACTTAGCAGCAGCGGCAGCATATCCCTACTAACTCAATGAAGCTATGAGCCATGCTGTGCAGAGCCACACAAGATGGAAGGGTCATAGTGGAGAGTTCTGACAAAATGTGGTTGGTCCACTGGAGGAGGGAATGGCAAACCACTCTAGTATTCTTGATGTCAGAACCCTACGAACAGTATGAAAAGGCAAAAAGATATGACCAAGGAAGATAGCCACCCCCCTCATGTCGGAAAAAGTCCAATCTGCTACTGGGGACGAGTGGAGGACAGCCACTAATAGCTACTGAGAGAATGAAGCAGCTTGGCCAAAGCAGAGCTGATGCTCAGTTGTGGATGTGTCTGATGATGAAAGTAAAGTCTGATGCTGCAAAGAACAATATTGCATAGGAACTGGAAATGTTAGGTCCATGAGTCAAGATAAATTGGAAGTGGTTAGGCAGCAGAGACATTACTTTGCCAACAAAGGTCCATCTAGTCAAGGCTACAGTTTTTCCAATAGTCATGTATGGATGTGAGAATTGGATTATAAAGAAAGCTGAGCACTGAAGAACTTGATGCTTTTGAACTGTGGTATTGGAGAAGACTCTTGAGAGTCCCTTGGACTGCAAAGAGATAGAACCAGTCAATCCAAAAGGAGATCAATATTAAGTGGAAGGACTGTTGCTGAGGCTAAAGCTCTAATACTTTGGCAACCTGATATGAAGAACTGACTCACTGGAAAAGACCCTGATGCTCGGAAAGACTGAAGGCAAATGAAGAAGGGAGCGGCAGAGGATGAGATGGTTAGATAGCATTACTGACTCAGTGGACAGGAATTTGAATCAATTCCAGGAGTGAAGGACAGGGAACCCTGGTGTACTGCAGCCCACGAGGTACAAAGACACAGCTTAGCTGTGAATTTTTACCCTATTCAATGCCAGGAAAAAAAGTAAATTTAAATAAAATGAAAATTTAAAAATCAGTTTCTTAGTTGCACTAGCCACATTTCAAATGCTCAGTAGCCACATGTGGCTGGTGGCAACTGTATGGAACACAGTAGCATATAGAACATTTCCACAGTCAGATAGTTCCATTGGTTGGTTCTGCACTGTTGTCAGGAAATAAAGTTTTCTTCTTTGCACTCTGAACGACACCATTGCTGAGAACATTTTGCAGAGTTATTGGTAGACAGAACATTCCTTCCTGGGAAAGTCCTTTGTCAGTCTTTTCAGCCTGACAGTCTTTTCAGCCTATTGTAAACAAATATTGTAGACTGGGTGTCTTATGAAATACAAAAGTGTGTTTGTTATAGTTCTGGAGGCTGGGCTGTTCAAGATGCAGGCAGATTCTGAAAGAACACTTTCCAGTTCACAGAAGGCCCTCTTCCCAATGCGTCTTCACAAAGCAGCAGTGAAGCAGAAGGAGTGAGGGAGCTCTCTGGAGTCTCTTTTATAAGGGCACTAATCTCTCCCCTGGTGGCTCAGGTGGGGCAGGTGGCAGGTGGCAACCCCTTCCAGTATTCTTGCCTGGAGAATTCGATGGACAGAGGAGCCTGGAGGGCTGTTGTCCACAGGGCTGCAAAGGGTGGGACACACCTGAAGACTAACACATCCATACAACCTCCTTCACGAAGGCTCCGCCCTCATGACCTAATCGTCTCCTAATACTATCACACTGGGGATTGTATTTCAACATATATATTTGTCCTGAAGTCGTGAAGTCCTCAGTCTGTCCCACTCTTTGTGACCCCATGGACTGTACCCCACCAGGCTCCTCCAGCCATGGAATTTTCTAGGCAAGAGTACTGGAGTGGGTTGCCATTTGAGAGAACACAAATATTTGGTCTATAGCACCCTGACGTCTGTCTCTGTGTCACAACCTTACCACCAACAGCCTGTGAGGCTGATTCTTGTATGCAGGATTTTGTGTTTTCAGGTTATCACGTTCATATCAATATTTCTTTCTCAAACAAAGACATTTCATTCAGTAGGATTTCTAGGGGAATAATAGGTGCTATATTATATTTGAAATATCTATGAAATGAAAATTCATCACTTTTATTTTTACCTCTAGCAAAAATAATCAATGAATACAAAGAGCCGTTAACTTAAGCTTAATATGTAAGTGTGAGATCATGAGAAAGTAACTTTTTATCTCACCTTACTGATGAACTAAATACTATTGAAACAGTACATGGAGAGTATGTTGTCATCAATATTGCATATCACATATATCAAATGTCACTGGCTATATTGGTATTTCTAATTAAACAAGTTTTTAGAATTGTTTGGGCTTCTAGCACTGCTTCTCTGACAATGTGACTTGTGTTTGATATTTCAGGTTTTAAAAAAAATCAACTATGCAATGATCAACCAGAGTAAAAGTCTTTGTAAGTTAAGGGATATTAATGTAGTGACAAAAATAACAGGATCACTACCAGAACACTAGGGTATTAGAAAAGCATAAAGGTAATAAATATAGTGATTAGGTGGAGGAAATGATGAAAAATATCCTCTTTGGAGCAGTATGTATAGTGATTAAGAAGGCTCTCTCCTAAGCCTATCCCACTGACTAGACAGATTCCAAAACCCAGTTCTATGAGTTTCTGACATTGTGTGACTTTGAAGAATTCAGTTAACTTCCTTGAGCCAAGTCTAGAAAAGCCCTTATAAGGAGGACCCTTGCTAAAGGGCTGAATTTATGAACTAACCTCCAAATTTCCATTCATCACAGCCTCCTCATGTTTCTGATCCTAGTTGTTAACTCTTAATTGGTATTTTTCTTTTTCTCTTTATCCTGTTGTTCAGCTTATCATCTACAAGGCAGCTTCTGATTCTTGGAAGTTAGATTAGTTGTGCTATATGAACAATGTGGATCTGCCCTACTGAATCTGAGACCTCCAGCAGCTTTTCCTGGACAGTAGCTAAGTGTTTGCCCTCCTGAATAACGTGTCCTTCAGGATCCATGACAGGATCTCTTAAGTGGATATGCTCATAAACTAGACCTGTTTCTCACAGCTCAGACGCCTCCCCTCCTCCGTGCACTGCTGCAGGGTAATCCTGAATTGCAGAGATCAGTCCTGACTGCCTGTCTTTTCCTCTTTCTTCCAACATCCTGAGGACTGGCAGAGACTTCATGTAATTAACCTGACACCCTTTACCTGGCCCAAACAAGGGTGTGATAAATGTTAAATGAAGCAACAGTACTCAAAGTATTCTGATCTGTTACTCCTTACAGAGTTCTTTATGTGTGCAGTAATTTGTGCTGTGCAGTTTGGGGAGTGGAAGTCATTTAAAAAATGGTTCTTCAAAGAAATAGCCTATAATTTACTTCAGGAAGTCTATCATATAATTAAAAAGTGTGTTGCAATAGTAAAGATGGATTTCTGGATTCCGTAGCTCTTGTGGAAAGGTTCCAAAAACTGGCCAAAGTGAAATTTCCACCATCTTTCTAGGAGTGAATATTTCCTTCCTAGGGCATTAAAACGTCTTATGTGTTTATGGTTATGGGAGATTTAGGTCCAGCCCAGAAGGAGGTCTGGTTCCCAGGAGATAAGCTGAGTTTGTGATTGTAAGGAAGGGAGTGTATGTAGCTAGTTTTCCTGGCACCAGAGGAAGAAGGGTGAGGGAAAAAAGAATTCTGTTATTAATGTCAGCAGGGCTATACAAATTGCCAAGAGCAAATGTTCTTAAATTGATGATGTCTATGATAACTTAGGGAGTTGGTGATGGACAGGGAGGCCTGGCGTGCTACGATTCATGGGGTCGCAAAGAGTTGGACATGACTGAGCGACTGAGCTGAACTGATGATAACTTATTAAAATTTTCATTTATTAAAATCTGTGGTCATTCAAATAAATGGCATTACCTTATTGCTAATTTGTGGGTGATTATATTCTTTAGTGGAGAAGGTCACTTAATTATTTCAAATTTCTGCCTCCTAAGTCTGACTGTAGGAACTGATCTTGATCAGTTGGGAGAATTAGCTGAGCAGCTCACAGGTGGCTGAAATGTAAAGGACCCCTGATACGGGAGAGAGAACCTATTGGTGGCACAAATGGTGAGTCTAAAGGGAGGAAGTCAGCTAAGCATCGCAGTAGTTGAACAAAGTTCATCAAAGAATTGGGCGCTGGAAAATGGCATTGTGTTTTACAAGGAAGGGGAAATAATGTAAAGTGAAGGGAAACAAAATTGGAGAAGGAATAGGTGGCACAACCCCCACATTGCAAGGTCTAAATTTCTTTACCGCCTTACTACCGTCTACTTCTGCCTGGAGCTCCCAGTGCCCGTGTTTCCAGACATTGCCTGGGAACCCACCGCCCTCCTGCCCCTCTCACCCCTCCCTTACAGCAGATGTCCTGGTCAAGTTGGGGGGGTGCGGGGGCGGGGGATGATGTCACCCTGTGTGTGAAAGTCTGTATGATTGCGGTAGTATTCTCTGGACCATTTTCCACAGCAGTTTCCTTCATGGCAAGATAACATCACCAAGCACCAGTCTCACATGTTCTGGGGTCAGATGGCTGTAGGAAGTTCAATCAGTTGAGGCTGAGTGGCTGAAACTGAACAAGGCCAGAATTAGGGTGAAAAGGAGGAAGCACTCCCCATGGGTATGTTATTTAATAGGATGCCAAGAGAATTAATACTTAAATACTATTTTCATATTTAACACCATATTTTAAGATCAAACTTCATGCAAAAATCCACAAAAATGAAATATTGTTATTTTAAATAAAGAGAGAGTGGCTCTGCCTGCTTGTTATTCTGTTATTGTGTGGTGAGAGAGTGTCCTTTTCAATCAACCTTGGGGTCCTGAACCCTGAGGCTTTTTCCTTCCTCACCAGGAGGGTTGATAAGGATGTGTGAACAAACTACACAGTGCAGAGTTTCATATGTGGTCCTGTTTGATGGGAGAGATTTTAGTAACTTTTCCTACTTGGCTCCACTTACAAAGGATATTTTGACAAAGCACATTTGTTTTGCCTTGTGTTTCGGTGTGATTGAGAGGGCGCTGATACAGAACAATCCGTTCAGTTTTAAAGAGGGTGGTGATGAGGGCAACTTTCTACAGAAGCGGCTGAGGGTAAGGCAGATGACAGCAGGGTCTCTAGCACCTCGCTCTCTGTTAAACGTGGGGCCACAGTAACCTATGTGGATCAGTATGACGAGTGGCAGCAGTAATCCTTGCGACTCAGATCTGAATTGAAGGTGAAGAAAAGAGTAACAGAATGAGGTCCTCTTGGTTAGCTTACCCCTCTACATTTGACAATTCCTTGTCTAATGCTACCTTATCAAAGGGGTATATTGTTTCATTGAGGATGATCTAGGACTAGAGAAGATTGTGAATCAGTGTTAAGAGACACAAAAACATCAAACAATTTCACAAATTTCAAATGAGTAATAAGAAAAAGCCTGGAAGTGGAAATCAGGGCCAGATTTTGAAAGACTTGTATCTTTGAAAGACTTAAAATGCTGATGTAAGAATGCTGATTTAATTCCAACTTTCATTCTAACTCTAACTTAGGCCTTTTGGTTTAACACATGCAGTGGATGGTCAGTCCAATGCAGTAAAAAGGGTGCAGGATTAGGAATCAAAGGTACCAGATTTGAATCCCAGCTGTGATGCTTATTGACTGTGAAACCTTTGGCAAAATATGTGTCTTCTCCAAATTTCAATTGCAACATCTATAAAGAGAATGCTTAAGCCACTGATCGCTCCATAAATATTAGCTACCACTACTGATAAGTTCAAGTATATCAGATTTAGTGATCAAATGATATGGAGTAGTTAGAGATCCAATTTAATTTAATTCCAGCAAGACTGAACCTGCGGTGTTACCATGGACACTAACTGATATCAAGTATATTGGCGTCCTATACTGCATAATAAACTGAACAGCTTAAAACAATGCCTAAACATGTGTTATCTCACAGCCTCTGTGGTCAGGAGTCTGGGGTCTTGTCTGGGTTCTCTGCTAGGGTCTCACAAAGTGCAAGCAAGGTGTCAGTTGAGCTGTGGTCTCTCTGGAGGCTTGACTGGGGAAGAATCCACTTCTAGTTCATTCAGGCTGTTGGCAAAATTCATTTCATTGTATAAGTGGGGACTCCTGTATTTTGCTGGCTGTCAATTCGAAGTGGCACTCAGATTATAGAGGCCACTGCAGACCTTCGCCTGTGGGCTACTTCCACATGGCTGCTCATTTAATCATGTAAGCAAGGCTCTTGGTGCATCTGCTAAATTAGAGTCCTAACGTAATAGCATCACAAGAGTACTGTTCCATCAGCTCTGTCATGTTCCCTTGGTTAGAAGCAAGTCACAGGTCCTTCTGACTCCTTCAAGGGGAGGCATTACATAAGGCATGGACACCAGCCAAGGGGAAAACACTAGCGGTCAGCTTCAGGTGTGTCTGCCCCATGCTGAATGAGCAGGAAAATCAGAAGGAAAAACCAGTGCTGAGCTTCGCATGAAGGTCTATTCCAGATTGTAGCTGGAAGAATAAATAACACAATCCCACTAAGAGTTGAAAGGAGAAAATCAGAATTCAAAAAGAAAGTCAGGGGTATACTATCAATCCAACATAAGCAATCACTGAAACTATACCGATTCAATTTCAGGAAAAGATAGGATACAGAGGAAGGACGAAAGAATGAGGATTAAATCTCAGCCTAGATGTCTGGTATGTGGGAATAAGAGGAATAAGGCAAACAGCAGGGCAAACTGTCATAGAAAAAAATAGAATAATGAATAACAAGTAACAATAATAGGATATCAGTAAGAAACTTATTCCATGAGAAAAATCTGAATGCATCAGGACTGCTTAAAGTCCTTACACATGTTGGCTCATATATCGTCACAAAGCCCTGTGGGAGAGTAATACTCTCCCCATTTTAGAGGTGGAAGCTGAGTCACAGAGCATTTAAGTAGCTTGTGGGAGGGGACACAGCTAGGCTGATAGTAGAACCTGGCATTTGGCAGCTGGAGAAGAGAGCAGACAGGATGACGTCAGAGAGTTCCAGGTCTCACCGGAGCAGTGACTCACCTTGTCAGGATGACTGGGATCCGGTGACGGAGTGGCCATTGTTAGCAAATGTGTAAATGGGAACACAGCAGTAAGTGCAGCAGGCAAAGGCAGGGCTGGGAGGGGATGGGGATCAGACAGTCGAAGTTTTAAGCATTATGGGTTTAACCACTCCCCTCAGAAAAAGGAACAAAAGAGGGCCTTCCCTGGGAAGCCCAGAAACTTCTCAACTTCATTTTTTTCTTCTTACAATGATTTTTTTTAATTAGTTTTTTTATTGTAACGTAGTTGTTTTACAATGCTGTGTTAGTTTCTGCTGTACAGCAAAATAAATCAACCTGATAATTCCTGATTTATTAGGAATATATATACCCCCTCCCTTTTGGAATTCCTTCCACTCAGGTCACCACAGTGCGTTAAATAGAATTCCCTATGCTACACAGTAGGTTCTCTTCGGTTGTCTATTTTATACAGGAATACTGTATATGTGTCAATCCCAACTTCATTTCATTCTTGATGCCTATACCACATAACAGTATTCAGTAATTTGCATGATTGTATTGCTTATGCACTTCAATAATTTATGACAGATCTTCAATCACTCACATTTGTACAGTGGGCAGAGTACAATATAGTGGTTAAGTTAGACTGCCTTTCTAATTGTGGTTCAGTTACTTAACTAGCAACTATTTAAGCACTTTTATTCGGTTTCCTCATCCAGTAGTGTAGATCATAGTACCACATGATGTGATTGTGAGCACTAATGTAATTAGTACACAAAAAGTGCTTAAAGGCTTGTAAATGCCCACTCTTAGTGTCCTCAGATATTCCTCACTTGCAGGTGAGCAACCCACGAAGAGAAGCATGTCTTCTATTATTTGTTAATACCCTCCCCTCACACATCAAGTAAACTAGCATAATAGAAGGCATATGGTGGTTCCTGGAAAAATTACAGATAAAGTAAAGGAAATATCTCCAGGAGGAACATAGGAAAATCACATGTAGTAGAGGAGGTAAAAAAATAAAAGTGAAAGGTTAAAAGAAGAAATAGGATGTGTTTTTTAGAGGAAAAATGGACACGGAATGGGAAAATATCATGCCAATGTGTCACTTGAATTAAGACTCAGACACTGGGACCAGTGGGCATGAGGCAGTCTTTCCAGCTTCCTCCCACAATATGTGCATAGTGTTCTTTTTGTTTTCTTTATTTTTTGCTGTGTGGGTCTCTGATGCTGCAGGAGCTTTCCTCTAGTTGCAGTGAGCTGGGGCTACTCTCCAGCTGTGCATTGCAGTGGCCTCTCTTGTTGCGGCTCCTGGCTCTAGAGCACAGACTCAATAGTGGTGCATGGGCTCAGCTGCCCTAAGGCATCTGGGACTTTCCCAGATCAGGGATCCAATCTGTGTCTCCTGCACTGGCAGGTAGATTCTCTAGAAGACATTTGTAGGTAAAGTAGTATGGGAGGCCCTGACCTGGTAAATTGTGCTGGGATGGGCAGCACCACCTGGACTGTCCAGAAGTCAGGTCTGGCTTCAGATGAGCCTTCTGAAACATAGATTTAGGGTCAGTTCTTAGTTTAGCATCACCAGCTGAAGAAGAAGAAACTTGGAGGTCTTGAAAAATGGAGAATTTACCTCCAACTTTTTTTACAGGATCAGGACATATCCAAGGTTTATTCCCAAGTATTAGCTACTGTTTGGATGTCACTAAATCTTAATCTAATGAGAGTTCCCCCTATTCCCTTAAATGTAGTTGCATAATTATACTGTTCAAAGGATGAAAAGACTCTGATGCTGGGAGGAACTGGGGGCAGGAGAAGGGGATGATAGAGCATGAGATGGCTGGATGGCATCACGGACTCGGTGGACGTGAGTCTGAGTGAACTCCGAGAGATGGTAATGAACAGGGAGGCCTGGCGTGCTGCGATTCATGGGGTCGCAGAGTCGGACACGACTGAGCGACTGAACTGAACTGAACTGAAGAATGCTCAAGGCAAATGGACAGTTCTAGGAGACAGCTCTTGTTCTCTTGGGACTGGCATCTTGACTGAGTGATCTGAGCAGAGGATTAATATGGGAAAGACTATCTGCTCCTTGAGCCTGGGACAGTTCACTTACAGTAAGGGTTCTCTCTCAGGTCCCCAACATGGAGAATGGGGTAAATGCCACTAGGAAAGAAAATGGTGTAGAAGTTCCCATATTGGAGAAGATCCCCTGGAGAAGGGTATGGCCAGTGCAGGAGAGATAGACTCAGTTTCGATCCCTGGGTTGGGAAGATCCCCTGGAAAAGGGCATGGCAACCCACTCCAGTAATCTTGCCTGGAGAATTCCATGGACAGAGGAACCTGGGGGTCTAAGTCCAGGGGGTCACAAAGAGTCAGACACAATTAAACAACAAACACTTTCACCTTTTTTTCATAGTTGCTTCACAATGTTCTGTTAGTTTCTGCTGTACAATGAAGTAATCAGCTATATGGATGCAGATATACTCTCCTTCTATAGGACTTCCTCCCACACCCCTCCCATCTCACTCTTCTAGTTTATCACAGAGCACTGAGCTGAACTCCCTGTGCTATCCAACTGCTTTCTTAGCTATCTGTTTTACACATGGTAGTGTATATATGTCAGTCTTTCCCCATTCACCCCACGCTTCCCTTCCCCAACTGTGTCCACATGTCCATTGTCTATGTCTGTGCCTCCATTCCTGTTGTAATATGTGTTCATCTGTACCACTTTTTTAGATTCCTCATATATGCTTTAAGATAGGTTATTTTGCTCAGTTTTTAAGAGGAAGAAATTGCTTTCCTAATAAAAGTTATTCTGTGGGTAACAGTTAATTGGTAAAGTTAATTATATCTCCCCTTCTTTTCTCTGTTCCTTCTTCTTAGGCTCTCTCACCCCCTAAAGCACTATGACCACCAACACACACCTAGAGTTCATCCCTTGTAAAGAAAACCTCTTCAGGAAGAATATTTCCACCTTGAGAGGAATGAAAACATTTTTATAATTTTGAGCTGGGGCAAGAGTTATTGCATAGTATTAGGTTTGCTGTTGTTCAGTTGCTAAATCATGTCCTCACTCTTTGTGACCCCATGGCCTGGAGCATACCAGGCTTCCTGGTCGTTTACTATCTCCCAGAGTTTGCTAAAATGCATGCCCATTGAGTCAGTGATGCTAGCTAATCATCTCATCCTCTAGCCCGTCTTCTCGTTTTGCCTTTGAGAGAGTCATTTCTTAGGCAGGTTATCAACCTAGAAGTCTAGGGGTCCCCAAAGAGAGAGGGGTCTGGAATTCTCAAGGAGGAAGAAAGGACAAACTTATTTCTCTACATTCCTTAGGATTATATAACAACAATGTATTCTGCCTGAGGACAGTCTCTGGATTAAGCCTTCTCTTTACAAGGATTATATAACAGCAATGTATTATGTATTCTGCCTGAGGACAGTCTCTGGATTAAACCTTCTGGCTAATTCTGTTATCTTAAAATGTAAATTATGGGAGTAGGTCTGGTGAGGTCTTTACAACCTCCAGATCTTCTTTGGATTAGTTGGAGAATATATAAACTCATTGCTAAAACTAACAAGCGGGTACTCTTTTTACCCCCTTCTGATGCCTGTGTCAGAAGCTTTCTCTATCTTCTTTATACTTTAATAAAACCTTATTACACATAAGCTCTGAACGATCAAGCCTCGTCTCTGGCCCTGGACTGAATTCTTTTCCTTCGGGGGCCAAGAATCCCGGCGTCATGTTTCAACAACAACCTTTCACCTTCAGTATTTTCCAGCATTGAGGTCTTTTCCAGCGAATGAGCTCTTTGCATCAGGTGGCCAAAGTATTGGAGCTCTAGCATCAGTCATTCCAATGCATATTCAGGGTTGATTTCTTTAGGATTGACTGATTGGATCTCCTTTCTGTCCAAGGGCTTCTAGAGTCTTCTCCAGCATCATAATTGGAAAGCATCAATTCCTTGGTGCTCAGCCTTCTTTATGCTCCAACTCTCACATCCAAACCAGTATGAACTGTGGTGCTGGAGAAGACTCTTGAGAGTCCCTTGGAAAGCAAGGGGCTTCTCTGGTATCTCAGATGATAAGGAATCTGCCTGCAATCTGCCCAGGTTCAATCCCTGGGTTGGGAAGATACCCTGGAGAAGAGAATGGCTAACCACTGCAGTAGAATTCCATGGACAGAGGAGTCTGGAAGGCTATAGTCCATGGAACTGCAAAAGTCAGACATGACTGAGCAGCTAACACACATGCTGGGAAAACCATAGCTTTGGCTATATGAACCTTTGTCAGCAAAGTGATGTCTTTACTTTTTAATACATAGTCTAGGGCTTCTCTAATGTCCATGGGGTTGCAAAAAGTTGGACATGACTGAACAACTTTCACTTTCAGGTTTTTCATAGCTTTCCTTTCAAGGAGCAAGGGTCTTTTAATTTCATGGCTGCAGTCACCATTCAGCAGTGATTTTAGAACCCAAGGAAATAAAATCTGTCACTGCTTCCACTTTCCCCCTTATATTTGCCATGAAGTGATGGAACAGAACACTGTGATCTTA
>SJYC01013028.1:0-34638 GCA_006408675.1 Madoqua kirkii | reverse complement strand
ATCCTGGCATTTTGCATGATGTACTCTGCATACAAATTAAACAAGCAGAGTGACAATATACAGCCTGATGTACTCCTTTCCCAATTTGGAAGCAGTCTTTTGTTTCATGTCTGATTTTAAACTGTTGCTTCTTGACCTGCATGCAGATTTCTCAAGAGGCAGGTCAGGTGGTCTTGTATTCCCATCTCTTTAAGAATTTTCCAAATTCAAGTTTTTTTGTGATCCACACAAAGGCTTTGGCATAGTCAATAAAGCAGAAGTAGATGTTTTTCTGGAACTCTCTTGCTTTTTCAGTGATTCAACAGATGTTGGCAATGTGATCTCATAGATGCTAAAAGATATAGTCCCACTGTTATCAAATTTGCAGACACAGTGACAGTACATGCCATGGTTACTTTTATATATCAACTTGATTGGGCCATGGGATGCCCAGATACTTGGGTAAACATTTTTTCTAGTGTTTCTATAAGGATATTGCTAGATGAATTTGACATTTAAATCTCTAGGCTGAATAAAACAGGTTGCCCAAAAGGGTCTCATCCAATTAACTGAAGTCCCTATTCAAAAGAAAAGCTATCTTTTCCTCAAATAAGAGGGAATTTCTTCTGCCCTCTTGACTTTAGACTTGAACTAGCACATCAGGTGCAGACTTTGGATTTGCCAGCCTCCATAATTACAAAGGTAAATTTCTTATAACAAATTTCTTTCTATATATATTCTATTTGTTTTATTTTCTGGTCCTCAAAAATAATCTTTTTAAATAGAACACATTAGTTGATGTTTTCCTATTTATTGAGATATTATATCCAGTGTGTAAGTGGTGGCATTTTGTATTTTAGATAGATTATATATCCCCTGGAGAAGGGAATGGCAACTCATTCCAGTATTCTTGCCTGGAGAATCCCATGGACAGAGATTCTGACAGAGAATCTCATGGACAGAGGAGCCTGGTGGGCTGTCATCCATGGTATTGCAAAGACTCAGACATGACTAAAGCGACTTAGCACATGCTACATATACAGAACAGAATTGTTTTTAATGTTTTTTTTTTCACTTTACATTAAATCAATTTTTTCCTTGTATAGTAATTATTAGAAGAGAATTTTAAATGTCATGTATTATTTCATAACATAGATATGATTTTTCTATTATTAGACTTCAGATTATTTTTGATAACATATATAAAACTCTAATGAAGCTCTTTGAATACAAAACTCCTTCATCATTTCTGATTCTTTCCTTGTGGTAGATTCCTTGGAAAGGAATTATTTTGTCTGGTGCAGATTCTAGCTAGCAGTGTCTAGAAATATTTGGGTCATGTGAACAATGTATCAGGCTCTAGTAAAAGAATAACACTGCTAAAAGAGAGAAAGATTAATTTATATATAGTGAAGTGGCTTAAGCAAAGATGCTTTCCATCTTCAGAATCTGCTAAAAATAGAGCCAGGTATCTGTATTTATGAGACTTCTGCAGAGGTTTTATGGTTGAACATGCCTGAGGACCTTCTGAAAGCCTCATACATGTTTTCAAAGTCTAGACAATATACATACTTGCCTTTTCTCATCAGTTACAGCCAGCTACAATCAAATTCATCAGTGACTCAGCTCTAAAATGGCTTCAGTCTACCATTCATATTAAGCTTGCTTCTCTGACACTCCTGGACTCTAATATGCTCATTCTTTTCAACCTTTACTTTATTTTTTATTTTTATAGTTTTAGCTGTTCAGTTTTATTTTTTTATTTTATTTTTTAAATTTTATTTTTACTTTATTCTACTTTACAATACTGTATTGGTTTTACCATACATTGACATGAATCAGCCACATGACCTTAATACTATTTTGCTCTGCTAGCTTATCCTCGTGGTGTTCATTCAGTGTCAAGTTGGTGACAGCATCGCACTGTCCAAAATCCTTTGGAGCCATACTGGAGATGCCTTGCCACTCTGCTCAGAGGTTGAGTCTGTCTTAAAGAAAGACTCTGAGTCAAGATTCCCTTCTTTCGAAACTAACATGCCTTTCTTCTCCTTTCTTGTCCTATAATTTCCACTGTTGTCATTGTACCATGGAAGACTACTCCAGTCCTTGTCTTGAGCAACATCTATTTAAGAACTTGTATCCTTCTCTTTATCATTCTCATGAAAACAACTAATGGTCAGTATCTTTCTAGAGCCTTAATGAAGATTATGTCTTTTGTCAATCAACAATAAAGTTATCTATTATAGCTAGAATTATTTTTCCCTCTCTCTTAGAGGCATTTACATTTCAAAAAGATGTTACTAGGGAAACACATCTTAAATCTAAGGAAATAAATCTTTGCAGATACTATTTCACAAACTGTGTGGTGGTCTGGTAGGGATTTGGGGGAGATTTTTGATGAGTAACCCATGATATATCATCAAAGAAATGGAAGCATTATGCAGTAATGGGTGAGAGGGTGAATTACAGTCACACTATTCACATTTTTCTAAGCATTCAACATTTGAACTCTATGCTTTCACGTAGCATGCAACTGAAAATTTAACAGCCCACCACACGATTGTAAGATACTAGTAGTGGGAAACTGAGGGCAGTGGAACTTCAATTTTTTTTTTTTTGTAAAGCTAAAATTGCCTTAAAAATAAATTCTGTTAAATAATAAAAGTTCAATGACACTATGAGACAGAAAATTTCAATTATATTTTACAGAATCCCAGATCTGTGACTCAAAGCCTGAGGTGATGATAGCCACTGGAACTGCCTCATTTCCTCCCTTGTGGAAGGACAACCCTGAGCTTGCCTGTGCTCACTTTTGTTTCATGTTCATTTTCAAGGACCTTGGGACAAACTTGTCCTTCTTTCAGGAAAAAGCAACAGCAATAACAACTACCCAACCAACAAACAAAACCAGGCAAAAAGTGGGCCCGTGAACCTGCAGAGGAATTGCACAAGCTGCTAGAACCCGAATCTCCTTATATTTATTCTTTTCCTTCAAGGGCAAGAGCATGACAATGTTTTAGAGACTCTCATCACTCGGAGTTAGTTCTAAACTACTGAAATCTTGGTTTGAGACATTTTCTTATGCCAAGAATAAAGAAAACCATTTTTCTCAGAACCCAAAGGTGTAATCAGTGAAGAGGGCGCCAGCATCTGTGTTGAAAGATCCACCATTTGTGTTTGTGATGGCATGGGAGGCATAGAAAGCTTCTGAGAGCCTGTGATACTTTTAGCAGGCGCCTGGCATTTGAGGCAAGACCATTTACCCAGAAAACTGCCTGCTCTTTCAGCTTGGTAACCATGGACTCTAGCCAGAAGTGATTTTGGCTCATACTTGTTCTTTCTGAATTCCGCTAAAGAATGAGGAAGAGAAGGGAGAGATCCCCCCTCCTCCACCCTTTTCAGCAAATTAAATTAGCGTAAATAAAAACATCTACTTATATAGTACAAAGCTCTGACTATATGGATAGAAAGCTAGCTATTTGATAAATGTAAACACACACATGGAAAAACTTTTTTTTACTTTTTAAAATGGATTGCAACCTCATAGTTTTGAAGCCAGGGCACACAGACTTTCACTTACCTTCTCTGGTCTGGCAACTTCCTTCTGCTGGCAATAAGTTTGGCTTGTACAGTGAGATTTGAAGAGAGGTCTGAGTTTGATTAACTGTGCCTTTATGAATAACATCCTCAGAGAATTCCAGGCTGTGTTCAGACTCTCAGCTACAGCAGCCATGGAGCACTGGTGTATGGCTAAGCTGTTCCTTGCAACAGAGGATTCTGACAGATCGTAACTCTTCCAACCTATGGTAGTCATCACCTTTATGGCAGGATGATATTCCTAACATTTTCTTTTTACTCACACTCTTCAGCTGATTTGTCAGTTTACTGGTAAGAGTCAAATCCATTTTGATATGCAGTTTGCTCCCTGCTGGGAAGTGGTTACTCAGAGATAGACTTAGGATGTTCTCAAAAGATGAAGAGATAGCTCACAGGAGGGATAAGACAGATAATACCGAAGGGGAAAACTTCTAAAATTGTTTATAGCTAATGTATTTCCTACAGCTATAAATAGTCTCCAGATAACAAAATGTAGTCTTAGAGTCTCCCTTTGGTAAGCATTGCGGTCTGTGGACTCTTCAGATCATGGAGAATCAGAAGTGGTAGTAACATGCCAGGGCCATATCTATGGTGAATAAGCTACTGGATGGAGGAACTTGACAGGTTGGTCTGTCTACCAGTTGGTAAATGCCATTGAATGGAAAATCAACTGGCAACGAATGTTTTTCCTTCTTACAGAGACCACCAAAGGGAGGGAAAAAGCCATTAATCTTTCCTGTGTTAATTGAGAACACTGGATGCCATTATGAAACCATTTCCTTTGGAGTCACACTACTCATCTGAATCTTGGTTTGAGTTTGTTGAAACTGTAATGGTAGTAGGCGTTATCATGTCCCAGGGTACCATATTACAGCAGGATTGTTTTTCATTCTATGTGGTCCAGAAAGCAAAATAAAATTTGAATAACCAATGGTGAAGGTTTTAATTGGATAATGAGCATAAATTTTCAGGAGAAGAAAATGTTCCAATTATACTATATTGCATTGGCAATTTAGTAAGTTTTCTCTTCACTGTGCTAGTAAAGATGCAAGATGCTCATGTTCTATTTTCTACCTCTTTTCTGCAAAAAAGGTAAATGGTTCAGTACTTTCATATATCACATGTGCTTTAGAGAGTGAAGAGAATTTTGTCTTACTGATTAAAAAAAAATCAACAATATCTCTATGAGACTCATTTCTAGGAAAAGAGCCATCTTTACATAGTTCAATATAGTGTGGGAATCCAGCGTGACTAAGGAATCATTGAGCAGAACAGTTTATTTATAATTCCTACTCACTCTTCTTTCTTTTTAGAAATTTCTCTCCTTTTATGCTACCTTCTGCACTAGTGCAATATTTCCTATCAGCTTTTTTTAGACAGTATCTCTTGCTCTGAACCTTATTCTCTACTCCTTCATCAAACTGTATAAATTATAACAGTTATTAGTTACTTCAGAAACAGTAACCAGAAGAAAAAAAATAAAGAAAAATCCCAGGATTCCATTAAACACCAAACATCACACTAACAACAATGGATAAAGACTTCAGACTGTTATATGAAATATTTTCAACTCAGAATTTCATATTTTGCCAAACTATCAATCAAATGGAAGGGTATTTTAAAAGTCTTTTTCAGAAAGGCAAGGCCAGGATCCCAAATGTTTATCTTCCAGACACCCTTTCTTTGAAATTTACTTGGACATGTACATATATTGAAAAAAATTTGCACCAAATTCCAAATTTTGGGGAGTAGGGTGCAATTTCTCATGCCACCAAGCACTTCTCAAACATGAACTGGGTACTCTACAATTCAACTCAGTTCTGACACTTTCTACCTGGAGATGGCATCCGATTCCATAGATTAAAGTTTCAGTCTTACAAGACTGCACCACCACACACACACATACACACTTCAGATGCCTATCAGTTCAGTTTAGCTCACTCAGTTGTGTATGACTCTTTGTGACCCCATAGCCTGTAGCACGCCGGGCTTCCCTGTTCATCATCAAATCCTGGAGCTTTCTCAAATTCATGTCCATTGAGTTGGTAATGCCATCCAACCATCTCATCCTCTGTCATCTCCTTCTCCTCCTACTTTCAATCTTTCCTAGCATCAGGCTCTTCTCCAATGAGTCAGGTCTTCCCATCAGGTGGTCAAAGTACTGGAGCTTCAGTTTCAGCATCAGTCTTTACAATGAATATTCAGGACTGACTTCCTTTAGGATGGACTAGTTTGATCTCCTTGCAGTCCAAGGGACTCTCAAGAGTCTTCTCGAACACCACAGTTCAGAAGCATCAGTTCTTTAGCACTCAGCTTTCTTTATGGTTTAACTCTCACATCCATATATGACTACTGGAAAAACCATAGCTTTGTCTAAACAGACCTTTGCCAGCAAAGTAATGTCTCTGATTTTTAATATGCCATCTAGGTTGGTCATAGCTTTTCTTCCAAAGAGCAAGCATCTTTTAATTTCATGGCTGCAGTCACCATCTGCAGTGCTTTTGGAGCCAAAGAAAATAAACTCTGTCACTGTTTCCATTGTTTCCCCATTTGCCATGAAGTGATGTGAGTGGATGCTAGGATATTTATTTTTTTAATGTTTAGTTTTAAGCCAACTTTTTCACTCTCCTCTTTCACTTTCATCAAGAGCTCATTAGTTCTCCTTCACTTTCTGCCATAAGGGTGATGTCATCTGCATGTCTGAGGTTATATATATTTCTCCTGGCAATCTTGATTCCAGCTTGTGCTTCATCCTGCTCAGCATTTCACATGATGTACTCTGCATATAAGTTAAATAAACAGGGTGATAATATACAGCAAGTAAATAATATATTTGCTTTTTTGATGATCCAACAGATGTTAGCAATTTGATCTCTGGTTCCTCTGCCTTTTCTAAATCCAGCTTGAACATCTGGAAGTTCTACTGTTTAAGCCTAGTCTGATGAGATGCCTATAGAAAACCCAGATTGTTACTTGTAGTTCTGACTGACACATCACAAATCAGAGGGTTGGGTTTGAAACAGGAAGGAAGAGGACAAAACATAAGCATTGAAAAAATGCCATAATTATTGAGAAAAACAGAATATAACAAAAAGTGGTTAAAACCTACTAGGCACAAGATGGTGGAAGATTCATCTTCCAGTAGACCTTGAGACCTGGTACATGTCTCTAATATGTTAGCATAAGCTAAGTGACATGCCCAAGAGTACCATGACAGTTCCTTCCAAAACTGACCATGAAAGGTCAAAAGTGGAAAGTGGCCCAATTCCTGGAAATCCCTTACTCTTCCTCAAAATATTTGGACTGGTCCTCCCACTCAACAGTGTATAAAGTTACTCAGCCCATAAAAACTTACCAGCTCATAACCCAAGGTTGCTCTAGTTGGACTGCATTTGGCTTGTGGAATGTATAACTCTCTCTTGAGTTCTTTCCTGTGCTAAACCAGGAAATCTCACTTGGCAGCATGTTATTGGAGCTCACCTGCGACTTGGGATGTGATCATTCTCTCACTGTCCCCTTCTGCAACAGGTTCAGTCCAGTTAAGTCACTCGGTCATGTCTGACTCTTTGTGACCCCATGAATCACAGCGTGCCAGACCTCCCTGTTCATTAACATCTCTTGGAGTTCACTCAGACTTACGTCCATCGAGTCTATGATGCCATCCAGCCATCTCATCCTCAGTCGTCCCCTTCTCCTCCTGCCCCTAATCCCTCTCAGCATCAGAGTCTTTTCCAATGAGTCAACTCTTCGCATGAGGTGGCCAAAGTACTGGAGTTTCAGCTTTAGCATCATTCTTTCCAAAGAAATCCCAGGGTTGATCTTCAGAATGGACTGGTTGTATCTCCTTGCAGTCCAAGGGACTTTCAAAAGTCATCTCCAACACCACAGTCCAAAAGCATCAATTCTTTGGCACTCAGCCTTCTTCACGGTCCAACTCACATCCATACATGACCACAGGAAAAACCATAGCCTTGACTAGACAGACCTTCGTCAGCAAAGTAATGTCTCTGCTTTTGAACATACTATCTAGGTCGGTCATAACTTTTCTTCCAAGGAATAAATGTCTTCTAATTTCATGGCTGCAGTCACCATCTGCAGTGATTTTGGAGCCCCCCAAAATAAAGTCTAACACTGTTTCCACTGTTTCTCCATCTATTTCCCATGAAGTGATGGGACCAGATGCCATGATCGTTTTCTGAATGTTGAGCTTTAAGCCAACTTTTTCACTCTCCTCTTTCACTTTCATCAAGAGGCTTTTTAGTTCCTCTTCACTTTCTGCCACAAGGGTGGTGTCATCTGCATGTCTGAGGTTATTGATATTTCTGGCAATCTTGATTCCAGCTGTGCTTCTTCCAGTCCAGCGTTTCTCATGATGTACTCTGCATATAAGTTAAATAAGCAGGGTGACAATATACAGCCTTGACGCACTCCTTTCCTATTTGGAACCAGTCTGTTGTTCCATGTCCAGTTCTAACTGTGGCTTCCTGACCTACATACCAGATTTCTCAAGAGGCAGGTCAGGTGGTCTGGTATTCCTGTCTCTTTCAGAATTTTCCACAGTTTATTGTGATCCACACAGTCAAAGGCTTTGGCATAGTTAATAAAACAGAAATAAATCTTTTTCTGGAACTCTCTTGCTTTTTCGATGATCCAGCGGATGTTGGCAATTTGATCTCTGGTTCCTCTGCCTTTTCTAATACCAGCTTGAACATCAAGGAATTCATGGTTCACATATTGCTGAAGCCTGGCTTGGAGAATTTTGAGCATTACTTTACTAGCATGTGAGATGAGTGCAACTGTGTGGTAGTTTGAGCATTCTTTGGCATTGCCTTTCTTTGGAATTGGAATGAAAACTGACCTTTTCCAGTCCTGTGGCCACTGCTGGGTTTCCCAAATTTGCTGGCATATTGAGTGCAACACTTTCACAGCATCATTTTCAGGATTTGAAACAGCTCAACTGGAATTCCATCACCTCCACTATCTTTGTTCTTAGTGATGCTTTCTAAGGCCCACTTGACTTCACATTCCAAGATGCCTGGCTCTAGATTAGTGACCACATCATCATGATTATCTGGGTGAAGATCTTTTTTGTACAGTTCTTCTGTGTCTTCTTGCCACCTCATCTTAATATCTTTTGCTTCTGTTAGTTCCATTCCATTTCTGTCCTTTATCGAGCCCATCTTTGCATGAAATGTTCCCTTGTTATCTCTAGTTTTCTTGAAGCGCTCTCTAGTCTTTTCCATTCTGTTCTTTTCCTCTATTTCTTTGCATTGATCAGTAAAGAAGGCTTTCTTATCTCTTCTTGCTATTCTTTGGAACTCTGCATTCAGATGCTTATATCTTTCCTTTTCTCCTTTGCTTTTCACTTCTCTTCTTTTCACAGCTATTTGTAAGGCCTCCTCAGACAGCCATTTTGCTTTTTTGCATTTCTTTTCCATGGGGATGGTCTTGATCTCTGTCTCCTGTACTATGTCACGAACCTCATTCCATAGTTCATCAGGTAATCTATCAGATCTAGCCCCTTAAATCTATTTGTCACTTCCACTGTATAATCATAAGGAATTTGATTTAGGCCATACCTGAATGGTCTAGCAGTTTTCTCTTCTTTCTTCAATTTCAGTCTGAATTTGGTATTAAGGAGTTCATGATATGAGCCACAGTCAGCTCCTGGTCTTGTGTTTGTTGACTGTATAGAGCTTGTCCATCTTTGGCTGCATGGAATATAATCAATCTGATTTCGGTGTTGACCATCTGGTGATGTCCATGTGTAGAGTCTTCTCTTGTGTTGTTGTAAGAGGGTGTTTGCTATGACCAGTGCATTTTCTTGGCAAAAATCTATTAGCCTTTGCCCTGCTTCATTCCACATTCCAAGGCCAAATTTGCCTGTTACTCCAGGCGTTTCTTGACTTCCTACTTTTGCAATTCAGTCCCCTATAATGAAAAGGACACCTTTTTTGGGTGTTAGTTCTAAAAGGTCTTGTAGGTCTTCGTAAAACTGTTCAACTTCAACAGGTTAACTTGCTGATTTTCTTACAGGACTCACTAGATTGCTGGTTTATTACAAAGGATGAGAATCAATAGGCAAATGAAGTGATACACAGGGCAAAGTCTGGAACGAAGTGATTTCTGTCCTCAATGAGTTTGTATTCCAGTACTGTGGTTCATGGAAGCCTTTTGCTTTCCTAATCTGAAGGTTCTCTAACTCACTCCCTTAGGATTTTGTGGAGGCTTCATTACATTGACTAATGGTAATAGATCCAATCCCTAGGCTCTCTCTCCTCCTTGGAAATTACCAGGTGGAGAATGAGAGTTCCAAGTCTCTATTCAGGGTTTGTTTCTCTGGAAACTAGTTCCCATTCTTAGGTGCTTTCCAAAAGCCACTTCATTAACATAAACTGAGGTCAGATGAAAAGAAGTTTACTATGAACAACAAGGCACCCATCTCACTTTTTATGGCTCTGAACTGATCTCAGGAACCAAGGAGTAGAGACCAAGTATTAAAACAAAAGATGCTCTCATTGCTCCTATATTATATATTATAAATTACAATACCACACCTATAAAACAAGGAGCAAATCAAGAAAAACAAACTGTGGGTTCCAGGAACCATTGGTTCAAAAGCAGGAAAGGTGGCATCTTATCCTTTTGACCCATTGATTTGTAGCAGCTCTAGAAAATCCACATTGAAACAAAAGTACAGAGACCTCTAGCTATAGGAGGAAAAATCTGAGGTTCTCTCAAAGGCAAAAACAGATTGTAAAAACAAAGACAATTCATTTCAATTAGGCTGCATCATCATGTTTGAGTGGTGAAGGATTATGGTATTGGATTAGCTAGTTAAACAAAAGTGGGTCCCATCCCATTCTGGTTGGGGAGGGGTTCGTCTTTCCCTCCCCCACTTGGACACCGGTAGTCAGAGCAAGCGCAGAGATCCTTCTTCTCCTAGTCATGTGAAAGTGAAAGTGTTAGTTGCTCAGTCATGTCTAAGTCTTTGCGACCCCATGGACTGTAGCCTGCCAGGTTTCTCTGTCCATGGAATTTTCCAGGCAAGAATACTGGAGTAGATTATCATTTCCTTCTCCAGAGGATCTTCCTGACTCAAATTTCAAACTCAAGGCTCCCACATTGCGGGCAGATTCTCTGCCATCCAAGCCAACAGGTCCTTCCAGTCAAGGACCACCACTAAATTGAAGGCCTTAACAGTACTAAGAAGAATAAAACCAACAACACAGATTTGGCACAGGTGCACAAAGATAAGATCTAAAAGTGACTCAGTGTAACCAGGACCGTTTATTCAGTAATTATAATACATTAACATTAATTTTTTTGTTCCTCCCTCTCCTTACCACCATGGGTTTCATTTGGGGGCTTATGGGTAAGTGCCTGCCTAGTAAGGGGAAAGGTTATATAACCCAACCTAAAACTTCAATCAACTTGTCAGTCAAATGACACAGGACACAGGGGAGGATGGCTGCCCCTGTTAAGAAACCCAGCCCTATCCTCACCGCAGGACTGTTTCTGGTTTCCAGACCACTTATTCTCATTCTTTTCTTGAGAGTGCAATTTCACCTTGCTTAATAAACCTGTCATACTAAAACTGCTCTGTGTGTCTACCGAGGAAACTCGAATTGAAAGAGACACGTGTACCCCAATGTTCATCGCAGCAATGTTTATAATTGCCAGGACATGGAAACAACCCAGATGTCCATCAGCAGATGAATGGATAAGAAAGCTGTGGTACATATACACAATGGAGTATTACTCAGCCCTCAAAAAGAATAAGTTTGATGCAGTTCTAATGAGATGGATGAAACTGGAGCCGATTATACAGAGTGAAGTAAGCCAGAAAGAAAAACACCAATACAGTATACTGACACATATATATGGAATTTAGAAGACAATAATGATGACCCTGAAAGTGAGACAATATAAGAGACACAGAGGTATAGAACGGACTGTTGGCTTCAGAGGGAGAGGGAGAGGGTGGGAAGATCTGGGAGAATGACAACGAAACATGGATACAATCATATGGGAGATGAAGCACCAGTCTATGTTCAATACAGGATACAGGATTCTTGGGGCCGGTGTATGGGATGAACCGGGGGGACGGGCAGGGAAGGGAGGTGGGAGGGGGCTTTGACATGGGGAGATCGTCTACACCTGTGGCTGATTCGTGTCGATGTATGGCAGAACCAATGCAGTGCTGTGAAATGGAATAAGCATTAAACAAAAAATTAAAAAAAATAAAAATAAAAATAAAACTGCTCTGTGTGTCTTGACTAAATTCTTACCCTTGAGAGGTAAAAAACTGAGGAATTGCCATTTTGCTGATAGCATATATAAGGCATATGAAAAAGAAACACAAATACAGCGCACTATGCTCGCAGAGCCGATTATTTTTTTATATGGGCACAATATCAAAACTGTTCATTGATTTTCAACTTCTAGAATCAACTTATAAACAAAACACAAAGGAGAGATATAATTATAGAAGGAGATAGAAATATTTTTATTTTAGAAGGGAGGCAACATGGAAGTAAGTACTGGAGTACTAATATCCTCACTTCATAAAATGGAAACGTGATGCACTTTTTGTGTGGGATAAAGGCATGCTTAAATATGCTTCTTAAAGTTAAAAATAATCATCAAAGAAGCTGAGAGCAGTAGCGTTCTCTGTCTGGATTAGAGTGTTTGTCAATCAGGCCTCTTATTTGCTAGCAACAGAAGCCGCCTTTGACTGACTGTAGAAGGAAAGAAGAGCCTCCCTTAGAAGAGCTTAGTGGCCAGGAGCCGTTTTAAAAAAATCATAGAGAAAAATGTATCTAGTGGCAGAATTCATTTGCTGGCTGAGCCAAACATGACAGTTTGTACTTTAAACACAGCTGGCGTGGAGAGGCTGGTTGTCCTGATTAACAGTCGTGCCACCGCTACCCAGGAATTTAATCGCACCATGAATGTGCCTCTGGGGCCTCATCCTACTTTCTGAGAACAACAGAAGATCTGGACTTTCTGAATGCTGATGTTTCTTGGTAGAGTACTGGCATCCTTGTGCCTGGCAGGGTGGGTGGAGCAAGTGAAGTCATCTTGGCGTTGATTGGGTGACAGATCTCAGAGGGGGAAGGAACTGCCAGTGCCACGCTTATGCTTTTCCAGCTTGGATCCCAGGGCTACGACTTTAGCTTCCTAGCTTATCACTAGGGAACACTTCTCCTGTCACTCACCACGAGCTGAGCCACAGCCTGGGAGGGGAAGGTGCAAACTCTCTTTCATCAGAGCCAGGATTATGTAACCTCTTTTATCACCACAAGGGTGTGTCTCCTGAAGCTGGCAAGGAAGGCAATAAATAACTTTCAAGTGTTTCATTTAAAAAATCTCAAATAAATATTTTTTCTTTTATTTCTTTTGTGAGGCTTTTGAGATATTTTTCTAACTTGGAAGCAGAACATTTATATCCATAAGCACCAGACGTCAGGAGAGACACATGATCTCAAGTAAATCATCTAATTTTTTTCTGGAACTCAGTTTTTCTTACTTGTAAAATGGAAAATTAAATTGTATTTAGCATTTTATGATTCTATGATTGAATGCAGTAAATCAATATTTATATTCCTATGTATTGTCTGCATTTTTTTCTATCTTCATAAGAGATGTTATCAAGAGCTTCAGATTTTTGGTAAAAACAAAAATTTTAATTTTATGATTATTACCTCCCAACCTATAAAAGAATCTCTTAACTGCATACATTTGTGAGTCAGGAAGAAGGATGAAGAGAAAACTTATTTTGTTTTTAGTGGCTTATAAATAAGCCTGCACATTATTCACAATATCCCCAAAGTGAAAATCAGTTCAGTTCAGTTCACTTGGTCAGTCGTGTCCGACTCTTTGCGACCTCATGGACTGCAGCACAACATGCTTCCCTGTTCATCACCAAGTCCCAGAGATTACTCAACCTCAGGTCCATAAAGTCAGTGATGTCATCCAACCATCTCATCCTCTGTTGTTCCCTTTTCCTTCTGCCCTCAATCTTTCTCAGCATCAGGGTCTTTTTAAATAAGTCAGCTCTTCGCATCAAGTGGCCAAAGTATTGGAGTTTCAGCCTCAACATCAGTCTTTCCAATGAATACCCAGGACTGATCTGCCTTAGAATAGACTGGCTGTATCTCCTTGCAACCCAAGAGACTCTCAAGAGTCTTCTCCAACACCACAGTTCATAAGCTTCAAGTCTTCAATGCTCAGCTTTCTTCATAGTCCAACTCTCATATCCATACATGACTACTGGGAAAACCATAGCCTTGACTAGATGGACCTTTGTTGGCAAAGTAATATCTCTGTTTTTTAATATGCTGTCTAGGTTGGTCATAACTTTGCTTCCAAGGAGTAAGCATCTTTTAATTTCATCATTGCAGTCACCATCTGCAGTGATTTTAGAGCCAAAAATATAAAAAATAAAGTCTGTCAGTGTTTCCACTGTTTCCCCATCTATTTGCCATGAAATGATGGGACCAGATGCCATGATCTCAGTTTTCTGAATGTTGAGCTTTAAGCCAACTTTTTCACTCTCCTCTTTCACTTTCATCAAGAGACTTATTAGTTCTTCTTCACTTTCTGCCATAAAGGTGGTGTCATCCACATGTCTGAGGTTATCATTTCTCCTGGCAATCTTAATTCCAGCTTGTGCTTCTTCCAGCCCAGAGTTTCTCATGATGTATTTTGCATAGAAGTTAAATAAGCAGGGTGACAATATACAGCCTTGACGTACTCCTTTTCCTATTTGGAACCAGTCTGTTGTTCCATGTCCAGTTCTAACTATTGCTTCCTGACCTGCATATCTGTCCAAAGGCATCTCAATTATCTTTTTTTATTTTTTGTGTAGGAACAAAAAAAGAGAGTGCTAGTGGACTGCTCACCCTCAAACATGGGAACCTCCATTAACCGACACAGAGTTACAAACAGTAACTGAACTGTGTGACACAAGAATGCACCCTTTGCCTTAATGCCATTACAGTCACTGCCCTTTAGATTAAAACCAGCAAGAAAACCACTGTGGGGTCCCCTTTAACTAATTTTGTACCTCCATTGAATTCTCATCACACTCAACATTTCTCAACAAGCCACTTTATCTCCTTTGAAATCTTTTAAATAACTTCCCCTCACATGACTCTTTTATATTGTAATAACCTTAAGCTTGCTACTCTTCTCTCTGTCATCAATGAAGCCCTTAGGACTACTTCAAGCTGATGGATAAAATCCTGACTTCTTGTGATAATCTGCAGTAATTGAGTAATATTGACTTCTCATGGTTCACTGATGGTTCTTATTTAAAAGATGACAATGGCAGATAGTGTGCTGATATGCTGTTGCAATTCCTTTTGATGTTGTTGAGACAGTATATTTACCTGTAACTACTTCAGTCCAGTAGGTTAATTATATTTTATCCAAGGACAAAACTGCCAATATTTACACTGTAGTGCACATGCTTTCAGAGTAAGTAGCTCATGATTTTGAATATTATAGAAGCAATGTGGCTTCCTTACTTCCAGTGGAAATGAAATTTAAAATGATCATGAAAAATGCCTACTTTACTCATGCCACTTGTCTAAATATAGTCCATGAAGACTGTTTGTACTGCTCTTGGACATTTTAAACAGCCTAATGAACAATCTGAGATCTGGTGATTGTATTTCATACAACTTCTTTTATTTCATATGTCTGTATATATACACATATGAAATATATACGTATATGTGTATGTATACTTTTTAGTCATGGTATATGTTTTTACACTGAATTGAAGCCTCCCCAACGTATGGGTACTGCCTCTTTGGAAAAGATTATCCCTAACTGAATAATTTCTCTCAACCTTCATAATCAAGGAACCCATGTTATTGGTCAGATACTTCAAGCCTATGCTATTTGGCTGGTTTTAGAACACTTTTACTGTGCTTACCCGTACCAGTCCATTTTGACTCAGAACAGATAGAAGGAGAGATACTTTAATATTGGAAAAGAACTATGCTTCTATTCAAAATAACCATGCTGTGGTGGAACAATCTTTTCAAGTGAGCTTTTGGAAGATAAAGACCTTAATATCACACCTTGCAATCTGAAGATTTTGTCTACTGGAAATGATACCTCAAGAACTGTTTTCAGTCTCTCTGGAGAAGGGCCTATCTAGTACTGCCTGTCAATACTTGTCTTGTCAAGCTCCAAGGAAGCAGACTCTTGGATTCATATGACTACCCAAAGAAAGCACCACAGGACTTCCCTGGTGGTCCAGTGGCTAAGAATCTGCCTTTCTGTACCCGGAATGTGGTTTCAGTCCCCGGTTATGGAACTAAGGTCCCATATACCCTGGGGCAGCTAAGCTCACAGGCTGCAGCTGCTGAGCCTACACACTCTAAAGCCAATGTGCCACAACTGGAGAAATCCACACGTGCTGCAGTTAAAGAAACCCTCGTGCTGCAAAGAAAAGACAGGACCAAAAAACAAACAAAAAAAGAACTCTGACTAGACCTGTACATCATTTTGTGACCTGAAAGTAAAGATTTCCTGGAATTTAGTCAGCGAAAATTGATAAGAAAGCTTTCCCAGGGTATCTGTACCAAACTTGCTGGATATTTGTCTGTTAACCTTTGATGATGTTATAACAGTTAAGATACCAGTGTCTGTGACCTTGATAACATAAGGATTTAAAATAAAAATTGCTTGAGAGTTCTCCCTCCTACCACTCCTTGTTGCTGCAATGGGACCTTAGCAGGTTTTCATATATGAATTTTCTCTCTGAAGGCTGCCATCCTCAGGAAAAGCCCTTCCTCACACAGAAGGATAAAAACTTCTGGAACTGAAAATCTGACTCAATCAGTGATATTTTCAGAGAAAGACTTTGATCAAAAGGGGGAAATGTAAAAATTAATGAACATAAACCCAAATTAAAATAGAATCAGGAGGCCAGAAAGGGGAGCTCTCATACCCTATGGTGATAGCAGGAAGAGAGACTTCTTTTCCCTGGCAAGAATTCAGCCAATGAGAGACTGTCACAACTCAGTCAATGAAAAACCACTATAGTTTGAATTCTCAATTCCTCCAATAGACTCTGTTTATTATAGCCTTCCCAAAGTTCTTTTTCCCTCTTTGAGAGAGTTAGTTTCTCCTTGCTGTGTGTGTGTGAGTGGAAGGAGGGGACTTGCGTATGGCTTGCCTTGGTTACAGACCACAAATTGCAATTCTTTGTTAATCTTGAGTAAAGCTATTTTTTTTTTTCTGGAGAAATAGCAAGCAGTCTATTTGTTTTATGTCAACATCCAGGACTAGGGGTAGAGAGGGTTGAGGATAATGTGGATAGACTGCTAATGTGTACAGAGAAGTTCTTATTAGGGTAACAAATATGTTCTAAGATTGATAGTGGTTGTATAACTCTGTGAGTATACTAAAAATTCAGTGATTTATATAATATAAATAGGCAAATTTCTGGTAAGTAAATTTTATCTCAATAAATATGTTATAAAAAGACAAAGAAAAAACAAAAACTCCCCCTCTCCACCACCACCACCGCATCTTTAATCTCTCAATAAAGGGTTGGCTGCTGAGAGAAAGAAGTTAGTATTTGAGGGTCTATGTGATGGAGCCTCAGGAATCATCTCCTCAGATTTTTTTTGCATCTCATTAAGTGGCAGCACATGTGAATTAAAGGAACTTTGACCAAGAGCTGTAATCCTTAGGGTTCAAGTTTGTTAGAGAGTATCATTCTTACTGAGAAGTCAGAGGGAGGCTCTACTTTGACTTCATATAAGTTACAGTGGGCTGAAATTGTCCTCTGGGCACGGTCTCTGAGGCTGACTTTACTGGCATGACTGGGTTTCTCCCTCTGAGATGTGTCCTGCCTCACAGAGATACCTCTGCCTCTATGCTTCTGAGTAGTCACGTGTGCCCCAGACACAACAAGTACCATATTTCCAAATCTTCTCACTTTGCTCAGTAGCAATGGTCTCTTGTCTTTGAAGAAAAACTGCAACAGGGACAGTCTCCCCCCTACTTTCTGATATGACTCATTAATGTTGCTTTCTACAGGATGGCCAGTGCCTCTGGGCTTTAAAGGATCAGAACACTGCACATTCATCAACTCTCAGGGCTTCCTGAATTTATACAGAATTGAAAGAAGTTAGAATGGACTTTTACACATTGCTGCTGTCACTGGAATGGGGGGACACTGAGCACTGTACTCGGGCACCATCTGGGGAATTCTGTTTGCTCTATAAAGTAAGTAGAAGTCTTCAGTTAGGCATTTCCTCACTCAATCACTTATTCAGTTAATTTTAGTTGAACACTTACATAACTTGCTACATTCAAGGGGGCCACAGGAAGAAGTGTTTCACACATTGGAGCCTCCCTGGGACTGCTCAGGGTCTATTAGGAAGTTAAGCATGAACCTACACAGCTATAAGAGAAAGCAGAATCTGGGACATTTTGGTTTTGGGGTAAAATTCTTACTTAGATAAGGTAATTCTTAGTTACTTGATGATGAAATTAATCTGTACAAAGAACTTTTATAGACTATCAGTGACACGATGTGATGGCAAAAACAACAGTATTCTATTTAAAAATTTCACAGACTACTCTAATGTATACCCAAAGTTAAGAATTACCACTCTCATCAATTTATTAAAAAGTAAAGAAATAATATGGCTATCAATTCAATTCAGCCGCTCAGTTGTGTCCGACTCTTTGCAATCCCATGGACCACAGCACACCAGGTCTCCCTGTCCACACCAGCTCTCAGAATTTACCCAAACTCATGTCCATTGAATTGGTGATATCATCCAAACATCTCATCCTCTGTGGTCCTCTTCTCCTCCTGCCCTCAATCTTCCCAGCATCAGAGTTTTTCAACTGAGTCAGTTCTTTGCATCAGGTGGCCAAAGTATTGGAGTTTCAGCCTCAACATTAGTCATTCCAATGAACACCCTGGACTGATCTCCTTTAGGATGGACTGGTTGGATCTCCTTGCAGTCCAATGGACTCTCAAGAGTCTTCTCCAACACCACAGTTCAAAAGCATCAATTCTTCAATGTTCAACTTTCTTCACAGTTCAACTCTCACATCCATACATGACCACTTCAAAAACCATAGCCTTGACTATTTGTTGGACCTTTGTTGGCAAAGTAATGCCTCTGCTTTTGAATATGCTATCTAGGTTGGTCATAACTTTCCTTCCAAGGAATAAGCATCTTTTAATTTCATGGCTGCAGTCACCATCTGCAGTGATTTTGGAGCTCAAAAAAATAAAGTCAGCCACTGTGTCCCCATAAGTTTGCCATGAAGTGATGGAAACAGATGCCATAATCTTAGTTTTCTGAATGTTGAGCTTTAAGCCAACTTTTTCTCTCTCCTTTTTCACTTTCATCAAGAAGCTTATTAGTTCTTCTTCACTTTCTGCCATAAGAGTGGTTTCATTGCATGTCTGAAGTTATTGATATTTCTCCTGGCAATCTTGATTGCAGCTTGTGCTTCTTCCAGCCCAGCATTTCTCATGATGTACTCTGCATCTAAGTTAAATAAGGGTGACAATATACAGCCTTGACATACTCCTTTCCTGTCTTGGAACCAGTCTGTTGTTCCATGTCTGGTTCTAACTGTTGCTTCCTGACCTGCATACAGATTTCTCAAGAGGCACCTCAGTTAGTACATATTCTGCAAGCAAATTTTGGCTATATAGCATAACAGAATTATTTTCCAACTTGTTAATTTTTTACACAGAAAAAGAATTTGTCAAGCAATTAATTTAAATCAATAAGTTTCAAGCCATTTTATTTAGGACCTGTTACACTTTTATACATTATTGAGGATCCAAAGAACTTTTGTTTATGTGTGTTATCCATAGATATTTACTGTATCACTGTTTTATAAATTAAAACTGAGAAAATTTAAATATACTTTGCATTAATTTATTTTAAAATAACAGTAACAAGCCCGTTACATGCTAACCCCAAGAGCATAGTTTTATAAATAATAACTATGTTTTCAAAAACAAAACAGCTTCATGAGAGGAGAGGCACTCTTTCATTTTGTAAATCTTTTAAGAGTCTGACTTAATAACAGACAGCTGGATTCTCATCTCTGCTTGGGTTTCAAGCTGTTATGACATCTCATATGATCTAGGCTCTGAAAAACTCTGCTCAACTCTCAAGAGAGAATGAGAACAAAGCGAATGATGTTTTAGCATTGTTATGAAAATAGTTTCAGTGTCGGGGACTCCACTGAAAGGTTCTCAGGAATTCCCACATTATATTCATTCTCATAACAATTCTGTTGCTGAAGAAAAATGGGGAAATTGAAGCTTGGGAAGGTAAGGAACCTCCCCCAAATCACATGACGTGACAGCAAGGCTGAGGCTCTTTCCAGGTGGCTGGCTGTGAAGTGGGAGCCCTGCCATCACTCAGGTCACCTCTCAAAGGTTCACTCAATACTTAACTTAATTTCTTCACTCATCTACTGCCGATGTTGATAGGATATTGTTCCCCTTAGACTTGTTTGAGGAACTTAACAAACTCAAGAATAGCTTTGCTTTTTTTTTTTTTTTTCAAATATCTCAAAGCAACTTTCTAATTCTTTTGAATTAATAAGAGACATTAAACAAGTTATCAAATGACTTTTCTCATCCACATACATTTTAAATCATTCAAAATGATAATACTGGCAACAAGAACTTGATTTATTTTATTTCTTCAGTTTTAAATACAGTCTGTTCTAACTCAACCACTTAATATCCTAATAAACTTCGGTTAAAAAAAAAAGTTTCAATGAAGTGCAACCTAGAACCTAGAGAGTTTCAGATTCACAATAAAAGCTTTGTTTCATGCAGGGATTTGAATGAAGTTTTTTTTTCTTCAAACCACAAGTATATAACTGTAAAAGCTATAATTACTAAGCAAAATCAAGCTCTGATTACATCTCTTCTTAGAAGAACAATGTATGTGTGTGTGGCTAATTCACTCAGTTGGGTTTGACTCTTTGCCACCCCATGGACTGTAGCCTGCCAGACTCCTCTGTCCATGGGATTTTTCAGGCAAGAATACTGGCATGGGTTGCCATTTCCTCACACAGGGGATTTTCCTGACCCAGGGATTGAACCCACATCTCTTGCATTGGTAGGTGGATTCTTTATCTCTGAGCCCCGTGGGAAGCTCACAAGAACAATGTTGTTACCTATTAACCATCAGCACTAATCAGTGTTTCTTCGTTGCTTATAATTCTCTTGTGTCAAGGTAAATAAAGCCCCAAATCATAAACAAAACAGCTATGTTGGATAACAGATTTTTGTATAGATCTTTTGTTTTTATATTTATTTTTTGTTACTTTTTACCTTTCTGCACCCCCCCCCACCCCCGAATGTCAGTTGCAAGTCCTAGATCTCTATTACCTTACAGGTAACAGAATGCCCTACATAATGTAATTTGTGCTTACTATTAGGTCTAATTATAAGTATTCAGTGGAGAAATAACTCCAGAAAGAATGAAGGGACAGAGTCAAGCAAAAACAGCACCTAACTGTGGATGTGACTGGGGATAGAAGCAGGGTCCAATGCTATAAAGAGCAATACTGCATAGGAACCTGGAATGTTAGGTCCATGAATCAAGGTAAATTGGAAGTGATCAAACAGGAGATGGCAAGAGTGAATGCCAGCATTCTAGGAATAAGCAAACTAAGATGAACTGGAATGGATGAATTTAACTCAGATGACCATCATATCTACTACTGTGGGCATGAATCCCTTAGAAGAAATGGAGTAGCCATCATAGTCAACAAAAGAGTCTGAAACGCAGTACTTGGATGCAATCTCAAAAATGACAGAATGATCTCTTTTCATTTCCAAGGCAAACCGTTCAGTATCACGGTATTCCAAGTCTATGCACAGACCAGTAATGCTGAAGAAGCTGAAGCTGAATGGTTCTTTGAAGACCTACAAGAACTTTCAGAACTAACACCCCCAAAAGATGTCCTTTTCATTATAGAGGACTGGAATGCAAAAGTAGGAAGTCAAAAAACACCTGGAGTAACAGCAAATTTGGCCCTGGAATACAGAATGAAGCAGGGCAAAGGCTAATAGAGTTTTGCCAAGAGAATACACTGGTCATAGCAAACACCCTCTTCCAACAACACAAGAGAAGACTCTATCATGAACATCACCTCACCAGATGGTCAACATCAAATTAAGATTGATTATATTCTTTGCTGCCAAAGATGGAGAAACCCTATACAGTCAGCAAAAACAAGACTGGGAGCTGACTGTGGCTCAGATCATGAATTCCTAATTGCCAAATTCAGACTGAAGTTGAAGTAAGTAGAGAAAACCACTAGACTGTTCAGGCATGACCTAAATCAAATCCCTTATGACTATACAATGGAAGTGAGAAATAGATTTAAGGGACTAGATCTGATAGACAGAGTGCCTGATGAACTATGGATGGAGGTTCATAACATTGTACAGAGGAAGGGAGCAAGAACATCTCCAAGAAAAAGAAATGCAAAAGCAATATGGCTGTCTGAGAAGGCCTTACAAATAGCTGAGAAAACAAGAGAAGCAAAAAGCAAAGGAAAAAGAAAAGAAATATCCATTTGAATGTATAGTTCCAAAGAACAGCAAGGAGAGATAAGAAAGCCATCCTCAGTGATCAATGCAAAGAAATAGAGGAAAACAATGAAAGACTAGAGATCTCTTCAAGAAAATTAGAGATACCAAGGGGATATTTCAGGCAAAGATGGGCTCGATAAAGGACAGAAATGGTCTGGACCTAACAGAAGCAGAAGATATTAAGAAGAGGTGGCAAGAATACACAGAAGAACTGTACAGGAAAAGATCTTCACAACCCAGAGCTCCTGAGTTTTACTGTATTAGTAAATTCCCAGTTTTCAATACAATATTTTAAACTATAGTCATCATATTGTGCTTTAGTTCTCTAGACTTATCCATCCTACATAACTGTGACTCTGTATCCTTTGACCAACATATCTCCATTTCTCCCACCTCCTCATGCTTGGAAAACTGAAAGTTGCTCAGTCATGTCGACTCTTTGGAACCCCATGGACTGTAGCCTGCCAGGCTCCTCTGTTCATGGAATTCTCCAGGCCACTGTTCTACTCTGCTTCTAAGTATTCAGCCTGTTTAGATTTCACATATAAGTAAGATCATGTGTCTTTTTTCTGTATCTGGCATGTTTCACTTAGCATAATGTTCTCTAGTTTCACTCATGTTGTTACAAATGGCAAGATCTCTTATTTTAAGGCTGAATAATTTTTCATTGTGTTTCTTTATCCATTTAAACATTAATGTACACATTCATATCTTGACTATTGTGAATAATGATGCAATGAATGTGGGAGCACAGATATCTATTTGAGGTTCTCAAAGATATTCATTTCTTTTGGTTAGGTACCAGGAGACAGATTGTTGAATCATTCAGAAAGTTTATTTTCAGTTTTTAAGGAACCTCCATGCAATTTTCCATAATGGCTGTACTAAGTAGTGTATGAGGGTTTCATTTTTTCTATAATCTTACCAACATTTATCTTTTATTTTAAAATTTTAAAATAATAGCCAACCTAACAAGTATGAAATACTATCTCATTGTGATTTTGAGCTGCACAATCTTGATGATTAATGATGTTGAACACTTTTTCATATATTTCTTGGTCATTTATATGTCATCTGCATATCTGAGGTTATTGATATTTCTCCCGGCAATCTTGATTCCAGCTTGTGTTTCTTCCAGTCCAGCGTTTCTCATGCTATACTCTGCAGAGAAGTTAAATAAGCAGGGTGACAATATACAGCCTTGACGTACTCCTTTTCCTATTTGGAACCAGTCTGTTATTCCATGTCCAGTTCTAACTGTTGCTTCCTGACCTGCATATAGATTTCTCAAGAGGCAGGTTAGGTGATCTGATATTCTTGAAGAATTTTCCACAGTTTATTGTGATCCACACAGTCAAAGGCTTTGACATAGTCATAGTCAATAAGGCAGAAATAGATGTTTTTCTGGAACTCTTGCTTTTTCCATGATCCAGTGGATGTTGACAATTTGATCTCTGGTTCCTTTGCCTTTTCTAATACCAGCTTGAACATCAGGAAGTTTACGGTTCACATATTGCTGAAGCCTGGCTTGGAGAATTTTGAGCATTACTTTACTAGCATGTGAGATGAGTGCAATTGTGCAGTAGTTTGACCATTCTTTGGCATTGCCTTTCTTTGGGATTGGAATGAAAATGGACCTTTTCCAGTCCTGTGGCCACTGCTGAGTTTTCCAAATTTGCTGGCATACTGAGTGCAACACTTTCACAGCATCATTTTCAGGATTTGAAATAGCTCAACTGGAATTCCATCACCTCCACTAGCTTTGTTCGTAGTGATGCTTTCTATGGCCCACTTGACTTCACATTCCATGATGTCTGGCTCTAGGTGAGTGATCATACCATCGTGATTATTTTGGTCATGAAGATCTTTTTTGTGTAGTTCTTCTGTGTATTTTTGCCATTTTTTATTAATATCTTCTGCTTCTGTTAAGTCCATATCATTTCTGTCCTTTATCGAGCCCATCTTTGCATGAAATGTTCCCTTGTTATCTCTAGTTTTTTTGAAGAGATCTCTAGTCTTTCCCATTCTGTTCTTTCCCTCTATTTCTTTGCATTGATCGCTGAAGAAGGCTTTCTTATCTCTTCTTGCTATTCTTTGAACTCTGCATTCAGATGCTTATATCTTTCTTTTTCTCCTTTTCTTTTCACCTCTCTTCTTTTCACAGCTATTTGTAAGGCCTCCCCAGATGGCTATTTTGCTTTTTTGTATTTCTTTTCCATGCGGATGGTCTTGATCCCTGTCTCCCGTACAATGTCACGAACCTCCATCCATAGTTCCTCAGGCACTCTATCTATCAGATCTAGTCCCTTAAATCTATTTCTCACTTCCACTATATAATCATAAGGGATTTGATTTAGGTCATACCTGAATGGTCTAGTGTTTTTCCCTCTTTTCTTCAAGTAAAGTCTGAATTTGGCAATAAGGAGTTCATGATCTGAGTGACAGTTAGCTCCCGGTCTCCTTTTTGTTGACTGTATAGAGCTTCTCCATCTTTGGCTACAAAGTATAATCAGTCTGATTTCGGTGTTGACCATCTGGTGAGGTCCATGTGTAGAGTCTTCTCTTGTGTTTTTGGAAGAGGGTGTTTGCTATGACCAGTGTATTCTCTTTCAAAACTCTATTAGCCTTTGCTCTGCTTCTTTCCGTATTCCAAGGCCAAATAATTCTGGGCAAAAGATAGCATATGTTGACTGTAGCAGATATCTAATCATCTGTTTAGCCTTCTGACAGAATCTGATGTATTGTTTTGATCACGTGTACACAGAAGGGTCTCAATAAGCAGGTGCTTTCTCAAGTTTAAATATTGCAAAGAGCCCACAAGTATGTCCTTTGTGTTGTTGTTGTTGTTTTTTTTCACCCTGTAGGTGGATGTCATTAATACAGGTGTGCAAAGTGCAAACCTGATTATTAACAGAAAACCTCTTCTTGGCTCCCTTGTTTATCCCTACAGCACTGTTGCAAATTGTTGCCATGAGAATATGGGTGTTCTTTAAAATCTGTTATCATCACCTGCTGGTTGCACAATATTCAGTAATAAACATCATCCTAATTGAAGTTATAGAGTGCAGTAAATGCTTACAGCAGCCTCTACAAATAGATATAAATAGTTAAAGATGAAAACATATTTTTACATGGACATATTTACACCAAATCACAGTCATATTTTAATAAGGACAGAGCAGACGCTTGCCTCAATCTAACTAATTGCTAGGCTGACTTAAGTACATACATGTTTAATATAAAAGGAAATAATATTCCTGTATGTAGAATACTCTAGGCAATACTTTTTTCTTTCTTTTTTGGAACATAACTTCATTCTGTGGTGTATTTTTCTAGTAGTATAATGAGCCAATTTTAGGGGAGATGAAAGCGGGGAGAATGACAGAATTGGCTCCGGGGACTTCATTCTTGCAGATTTCCATCATTTCTACCGTGACATTCCTTTTGTTAACCTCAGAAGATCATGCACGATCCAGTTTGGGGGCGGATGTTTTTGCTCCCTTGCATAGTCTACATAATGAGGCATTGTGTCATGAATTTCTAGTCCCATCCTCCCACCCACTATGATTTAATGTCTTCTTTAAACACTAACCTTAGCAACCCTTATTGTGTGCAGGAGGAAGGAATGCCCCTTTCTGGCATTTGGTGAAATTAAAGTCTGTGAGGCCTTAGACAATGAGTTCTACCTTTTAGAAACAAAAAGCAAATAAACATACACACATATTCAAAGCCCAAACAAAGCCCTAGGAATGCTCTTTGTGCTAAAAGAAAATCCCTCTGAGCCCCCTTCCCTTTGTCCCCAACAATTCAATTAAATTTTCTTCTATACTAGTTGGTTGTGGCCTTGTGCTTAAGTTCTTTTTGTTGCCTCCCCACTTTTTCTCATTTCCCTGCCTGCCTCTGGAATAATGAAGATCTGAGGGTGAGCCGTCCGGACCAGGCAGAGAGGAAAAGACTCGAGCAATGGTGGAGAAACAGTCAGAACAAGCCTGGGTCTTCACAGCATCATAGAGCAGAGATTCCTTATCAGTTTGAATTTATATATGAAAGAGAAACTCAAGCCCAAGGACTCACATAATCTAATCTATCACTGAAAAAGGAACTGGAACATAGTAAGCACAAAGTGTTATTGTTGTTTAAAAAAATACTAGGGGAATTCATTTCATCAGCATCTACACTTGCCTAATAATGTGGACAACAATAATGAAATTAATTTCTGATTGAAGATATGTATTTCGGTTTAATGTTCCTTCAAATCTTCATCAAGTAAAACTCAAAGTCCAGCTAAATGTTGCATTTTGCTTTAAAGTTTGCCAGACTTCATATATCTAAACTTATTCCTCATGGAAATTACTGCCTTGTGGTTTAAGATACAAATTAAAGCAATACTCAAAAGGGTTCTTTCTTATCCACGTTACCCAGATGTCAGTGTGGGTCACCTTGCCCTTAAGAAGTATGACGCCCTTCCAAGATTCGTTCAGATTGTAAGGTGTTTAGTGTCAGTTTCATTGGCTCTGGTTTCTGGCATCTGCCAGCGTTGTCCAATCTGATCTTGCAGCTAGGTCATTATCTCTTCCCTGTACAGCCTCTTTCCCTGGATTTCCTCCCTCCCAAATACGATCATAAGTAAAGCCATGTGTGTCACCTAGAGATAAAGTGACAGTGGTCAAAGGATATAGAACAATCTAGCTGCTAACTTCAAACTGTATTAGACCACCCTGTTCTTTAAAACCTTCCTGGCCATTCGTCCTAACTTACATTCCAGCCAGATAGCATTTTATCTGGACTTTACTTCATTCTCTCATATGTTTTACCCAACTTAACTTACAGATGCTTTCTTGGACAGATTGGCTTAGTTTTCTCGTTGTCAGGAGTATATAATCCCTATTCTCAGGGTCATCTTTCTTTATCTAAATATTTCATCACAATATTTTCCTTAAATGAGTACTCTTTCCCTAAAATGAACTCTGATGCCAACTGACAGCATTTGGACCCATCAGCTCTTCTCATGCCTCTATGCTCAGTTGCTTCAGTCACGTCTGATTCTTTGTGACTCCATGGACTATAGCCTGCCAGGCTCCTCTGGGATTCTCCAGGCAAGAATAATAGAATTGGTTGCCATGCCCTCCTCGAGGGGATTTTCCTAACTCAGAGATCAAACCTCTGTTTCTTACATCTCCTTCATTGGCAGGTAAGTTCTTGGTTTTCTCCCAATAGTGCCACCTGGGAAGCCTACTTATTCTCATGGGAGACATGAAGTTAAATCAACCTTATTTTGTGGTTAGATAGTTATTTTTTTGGTCTGTGACTTCATAGCTTATATTTTAGGAAAATTCTATAATGTTCTAGATTCTTTTAAAAATTAGAATAGAATCCACTGAAATATATTAAAGTCTCAAATTGCTATTGCACTGTCTTAATATTATTGCTTTTCTTTCATGTACAATCATGCTTGTCAACTCCTCCTGCTGTCTGTATTCTCAGAAGGATCATTTTTATGAGTGATAGAAGGTCTTCAAGATCTTAACCTTGAGTGCCCCTGTAGCCTCAGGCTTAGGTTTCCTACGTCTTCACGTCCCAGGAATATTGCTGTGTACCTCATTTGTTACTAACCACTAGCTCCTTTTCCATTCCCTTATGTCCACTTTGCTCACCTCTTTATCAAGCCTTAACTTCATAAATTTATTGAAATGCATTTAGCACAACCTCAAAATTTCCTGCTCCTTGAAACACTTAGAAACATATTCTGTTTATTACCTCCTTTGTCTCCTGTAGTAGTGGCTAGTATCAAATATCCTTCAATAAATATTTGTTATATCAAAAGAAATATAAAAAGCATTTTTTCCCCAGTGCTAAAAAATACTTTCAGTTCAGTTCAGTTCAGTTGCTCAGTCGTGTCCGACTCTTTGCGACCCCATGAATCGCAGCACACCAGGCCTCCCTGTCCATCACCATCTCCAGGAGTTCACTCAAATTCATGTCCATCGAGTCGGTGATGGCATCCAGCCATCTCATCCTCTGTCGTCTGCTGGGGGCCAGCGTGAGGAACTCCGCCCATGGCAAAGGTCACGAGGAAGGAGGCTTTGGCATACGCAAAGGCCTTGTTCGCGAGCATCTACGCCCCAAACCAGAGTACTTTATGGGGGCTCTCCCCCATAACCATTTCTCTCAGAGAAGGAATTAACTTGCAGCTCCAGTTAATAAAAATTCCTGGGCGTGACAAGAGTGTTTCAACTTATGAATTCTGAAGTTTCTCTGGCCTGCCTGATCAAGTTGTTGGCAGCATGTGATTGTTTACAACCCCCCAACTGTGAGAGGCATGGGATGCTTTAAAACTTTCTAAATACAGACTCTTTTGAAAAGTTAGAGGATCATTAGTATGGTATTAGTGGGTTGATTAGGAATTATATTGGTGAAAGGTGTTTTCATTTGTCCTGTTGATAATTACTGCTAATTCCCTGCCCTGGGTGTGACAAGGGTGTCTCAGGTCAAACCTCTCTGCTGACAGACTAGCTTGTGTGACAACCTCTCAACCATAAACAGCACAGAGAGTTTGGCGTATTAGCATAGGGCTTTTCTCATTTGATTGCCCACAGGCCTCCATATCCTTAGGCACCTGGGAATATATTAATCAATGTATTTGGAATATAGAAAAGGAAATATAGTAATGTTGATGTTAGCAATACTAGACTTTTTGAGTTAATGAATTTTCTCTTTTGTTATAGATCACTGTACTTGTTATAAATCACTGTGTCCTTGCTATGTAAAAATGTAACTTTATCACTGTCTTAAGACTAAATAGATCTTAAGGAAAACATTGGTGAAAAGATTTTCATTTGTTGGGCTGATGTTTGGTGCTAAATCTTATATTCCCTGCCCTTATAATGAATATAACTAGCATATAGGAGAAATAAGTATTAACTTTTAAGCATATAGGAGAAATAAGTATTAACCTTTAAGATTAATCATGTTAACCTTAGGTTAAGTAAATTCCTTTCCTAGTTGTAACTCACTACACCCTCACTCTATAGGAATGCAACTTTATTTGGAGGGTGGCGCCAGATTTAAGAAAAAATCACCCCTGGAAAAATAAATTTTGGTTAACTGACCGGTATCAGAAAAGGCCATAAAATGTCAGCAGACCTCATGGTCAGAAGATGATGTAAAAACCCATAAGACCTTTGTATAATTTTATATGATGCAACTGATTGTGACAAGGGTCAGGTCTGCTGATCTCCACATGACTCTGTATTCATCCCTATGTATAACAAAAGGTATATAAAGAAACCTGAATAAGAAAGAAATGGGATCAGTTCCTGGAAAGACTGATTCCCTCGTGTCATTTCTTTCTTGCTCCTCATTTTCATGGCTGAATTTCCATCTAGTATGGGGGTATGCACCAAGCCTACTAATTCTGCCTGGGCTTTTAAGATCAGACCGGGGAGGCCTCAGTGCCTCCTCTCCTTTGGGAGAACGAAAAGACGCCTGTGGCCTATGTAGGTGGTGATTAGTATTCCACTTAAGCCAGTTATTCAGCCTCTTTTTCTCCACTAATTTTCCTACTACACTATCCATTTCTGATCTCTCTATATATCTATAATTAAATAGCTTTTTTCTAGGACTCCTACTCCGTCCCCACCTTTGAATTACCCTAGATCGACCGGGGCTGGACCCCGGCTAGTTGCTGGGGGTCGTCCCCTTCTCCTCCTGCCCCCAGTCCCTCCCAGCATCAGAGTCTTTTCCAATGAGTCAACTCTCGCATGAGGTGGCCACAGTACTGGAGTTTCAGCTTTAGCATCATTCCTTCCAAAGAACACCTAGGGCTGATCTCCTTTAGATTGGACTGGTTGGATCTCTTTGCAGAACAAGGGACTCTCAAGAGTCTTCTCCAACACCACAGTTCAAAAGCATCAATTATTCAAGTATCAGTTTTTAACTTCTGGAAGAATGCAAATTTTTTTCCCTTGCCTAGCAGATCTGCAGAGAATTCAAGCCCAGATCAGAGAGTTTCTAGCTACAGAATACTGTTCAGTGTAAAATCTATTTTTCTCTTCTAGCCAAATTTCAGTTCAGTTCAGTTCATTTACTCAGTTGTGTCCGACTCTTTGCAACCCCACATGGACTGCAGCACGCCTGGCCTACCTGTCCATCAACAACTCCCGGAGTTTACTCAAACTCATGCCCGTTGAGTCAGTGATGCCATCCAACCATCTCATCCTCTGTCCTCCCATTCTCCTCCTACGTTCAATATTTCCCAGCACCAGGGACTTTTCAAATGAGTCAGCTCTTTGTGTCAGGTGGTCAAGTATTGGAGTTTCAGCTTCAACATCAGTCCTACCAATGAACTCCCAGACCTGATCTCCTTTAGGATGGACTGGTTGGGTCTCATTACAGTCCAAGGCACTCTCAAGAGTCTTCTTCAACACCACACTTCAAAAGCATCAATTCTATGGTGCTCTGCTTTCCTATAGTCCAACTCTCACATCCGTACATGACTACTGGAAAAACCATAGCCTTGACTAGATGGACTTTTGTTGGCAAAGTAATGTCTCTGCTTTATAATATGCTGTCTAGTTTGGTCATAACTGTTCTTTCAAGAGGAAGCATCTTTTATTTCATGGATGCAGTCACAATCTGCAGTGATTTTGGAGCCCTCAAAAACACAGTCTGCCACTGTTCCACTGTTTCTTCATCTATTTGCCATGAAGTGATGCCATGATCTTTGTTTTCTGAATGTTGAGCTTTAAGCCAACTTTTTCTCTCTCCTCTTTCACTTTCATCAAGAGGATCTTTAGTTCTTTGCTTTTTGCTATTAGGGTGGTGTCATATGCACATCTGAGGTTATTGATATTTCTTCTGGCAATCTTGATTCCAGATTGTGCTTCATCCAGCCCAGTGTTTCTTAGATGTGATCTGCATCTAAGTTAAATAAGCAGAGTGACAATATACAGCCTTGAAATACTCCTTTCCTGATTTGGAAATAGTTGGTTGCTCCATGTCCAGTTCTAATTGTTGCTTCCTAACCTGTATGCAGATTTCTCAGGAAGCAGGTCAAATTTAGGTACTTATATAAAAATGTGAGGAGCCAACTCTTTAGAAAAGACCCTGATGCAGGAAAAGATTGAAAGCAGGAGGAGGGGACAACAGAGGACAAGATGGTTGGACAGTATCACCAACTCAATGGGCATGAGTCTGAGCAAGCTTGGGGAGATGCTGAAGGACAGGGAAGCCTGGCGTGCTGCAGTCCATGGTACTGCAAAGAGTTGCACATGACTGAGTGACTCAACAGCAAATATGTTTCTTGTATTCTCAATAGAACTTGAGAGATTTATTTTATTTTCCTTCTCATTTTAACTTGGCCCTCTGGAGGAAGAGATCAGATTTAGGATAGAATGTTAAGACTGATTTTTTTAACATGTTCAAAGAATTAGTCAATTTCTTACTTTTACCTCTCCCAGACCCCAGTGGTCTATAGGACCCTATCACTCCTGAGTTCTTTCTTGAGTTCTGTCATGTTTGATTTTGGAGGACTAAGAATTTTAGAGGGTAGATTTTTTTTTTCCAGCATTCTGGTGTATGTAGGAACTTTAACTTATTAATATTTTATTAATCTTAATAAAGATGTAATAATCTTAAAAGATTTAATAACCACTGGGCTGGATGAGGCACAAAGTGGAATCAAGATTGCCAGGAGAAATATCAATAACCTCAGATATGCAGATGACACCACCCTTATGGCAGAAAGTGAAGAACTAAAGAGCCTTTTGATGAAAGTGAAAGAGGAGAGAGAAAAATTTGGCTTAAAAGGTTATCAAAATCAAATACTTAATTGATAATAGGCTTTTCTTATTTAATTACTTTTCCAGGTAAGAATTGAAAGAAGAAATTATTTTGTCCAATCCTTTGCCAAGAACCACCTCCCTCCCCTCTGCCACAAACACACACACACATTCCCATGGTACCTTTGGAGGCTGAAGTGTGTCCCATTGTGCTTGTAATCACTGAAAGAAACTCTTCTGTCAGTCTGCAGACTAATTACGACCAGCAGGTGGATTCTTAGGAGTTGTATATATAAAGAAAAAGGAATTGTAACTCTATGTTTCATGGATATGCTCTCTTTATATCCTCAATTTTGAAGCAGAAAATAGCACAGTTTTGCTGTAAACTGTGGGATTTATAGCAACCTTCACAAGAAAGACTATAAGTGTCAGTCTTCAACACTAGTTTGGGTTACTTGGTTCTTCTTCCAGTCAATCTTTCAGTCTTTTCTGAAGAATTTAGCTGGCACTAGACTCCCTTTCTTCTGAATTTCTATAGTTATTTTAGTCTACCACATGATTTAAACCTCAATTATATGCTTTTTGTGTTAATATTGTTATAACTGTGTAGTGCTAGGGGTTTTCATGACATTGGAAAGAGAACAGAAAAGCTTAAATTTGAATGTTGACTTCCTATTTACTACGCATTTAAATTTGCCCAAATCATATCCTCTCTTAACCTTTATTTCTCATGTGAAAAATGGAAAAAGATGCTTACTTTGCTGAATTTGGGGAATGGTTGTGTGCAAATGCACCTTTAGCAAATACGTAAGTAAATATTAGTTGCTCAGTCGTGCCCGACTATTTGCAACCCCATGGACTGCAGCCCACCAGACTCTTCTGTCCATGAGATTTTTCCAGGCACGGATACTGGAGTGGGCTGCCATTTCCTCCTCCAGGCAATCTTCCTAACCCAGGGATCGAACTCTGGTCTCCTGCCTGCAGGCAGATTCTTTACCAACTGAGCTAACAAGGGAAGCCTACCTTTAGCAAAGTATTCCCTAAATAAATATGAACTGTTATTATAAATTACCATATGTTTTATTTTTTATATCTTCCAATATAATGTAAATGGTTACATTCAACAAGTATGTATTAAAAATCACGAAAGGTTTAAGATTTTACCATACTCGCAAACTATTTAGTCTATCACAATTTCATAGATGCTAACAAAAGACATCATACTCTTGGGTCAGAGACAAAGGACAATTTATTATTGATAGCAATGACTGTAGACAGGACATGGGCATTTTAGCACTAGTGTTTCAAGCTACAGTTCCTATAGTGAAGAGGGTCAGAAGATGCCTGTAAACGTAGCTAGTTGCTTTGCAAGACATAGGCCCTAAACTTAAGGAACTTAGTTGTGTGTGTGTGTGTGTGTGTGTGTGTGTGTGTGTGTGTTTTAAGGTAAATAAATGTGTCTGCCATTTGTTCCAGGGGAAAAGTGAAAGTGAAAGTCGCTCAGTCTGTCCAACTCTTTGTGACTCTATGGACTATACAGTCCATTAAATTCTCCAGGCCAGAAGACTGAAGTAGGTAGCTTTTCCCTTCTCCAGGGGATCTTCCCAATCCAAGGGTCAAACCCAGGTCTCCCACATTGCAGGCAGATTCTTTATCAGCTGAGCCACAAAGGAAGCCCAAGAATATTGGAGTGGGTGACTTATCCCTTTTCCAGTGGATACCCAAGAATTGACCCAGGGATGGAACCGGGGTCTCCTGCATTGCAGGCAGATTCTTTACCAATTGAGCTATCAGGGAAGCCCCTGATACCTCCAGGGGAAGGTATCTTCCAAAGCTGTAAGGAAACTTGTCCTTTGTCTGAGGGACATTAAGTATATATTTCAAAACTGTTTGCTACACAAGCACCCTTAAAAATACAGCTGAAAACAAAGAGCAATCAATGCCTGCTCATGGGGACATACAAGAAATATCAGGGACTTTTGGAAAATTGTCTTCCAACAATATAACTTGTGGGATAGAATCAAAAGACAGTTTTAAGGTTTAATTAGTGATTTTCAGCTATGACGATAGAATAATTGGGATTGGGCTTATTTCCCTATAGTAAACAATTAGAAATATGGAAATGGTTTTGATACATTGGACAACAGACAATAAAAGCCTCTGGTTCCTGAAAGAAGAAAAGTGAATGAAAGAAGAGCTCTGAAGTTGCCCTGACTTTCTGCTTAAGGGCGTTTTCTGGACCTGAGTACAGCTGGGGAGATACTAAGCAAAGCATAATAGACTTGCTGAGTTAGGGTGATAAAGGAAAGAGTTCAGAGAAACTGAAGCATCTGGCATTTTTAGGAGAGACTGTCCAAAAGAAGGGAGATAGATAAAAAGAAAGTTCCAAAAGCTGCATGAGTCCCTTTTAGATGGTGTCCAAATATTATGTATTTGCATAATGCAAACCCTATGAGACTAGGTAAACTATATATATTGAAAAGATCTAATATACATAAGTCCTAGAATTTCCGCAGATCTGGGAGACATTCAAGTCTAACTACCCAAAAGACAGAATCCTTGTTAAATACCCGAGCCATAGATAGAGATACAAGAGGAGCTAAGCTCTATTAGTGGTGCTAAACTATCATTAGATAAAGCTACTCTAGACGTTCT
>SJYC01013027.1:0-19954 GCA_006408675.1 Madoqua kirkii | reverse complement strand
TCTAGTAACTATCCACAATACAGCGAAGAGGAAAAAAGGATTAAAAGTTTTAGCAGAGCATCTGTAACCTGTAAGAAGCAATATATGTAACTGGAAATCCAAAAGGAAGAGAGAAAAAATATTTGAAGAAACAATAGCTTAAAATTTCTCAAATTTACTGTAAACTAAGCATTCAATACTCTCAACAGACTCAAGTATGATAAACATAGAGTTTTGAAAGCTATTAAGAAAGGAAAAAAAATTAAACGCTACCAATCAGAATAAAAGCTACACAAAAAAATAAGGTTAAAAATTAGGGCACATTTCTTGCCTGAAACTATGCAGGACAGAAAATAATAGAAATTTTAAAATGATAAAGTTAACCTAGAATCCATAGCCAGCAATTATGTATTTTAGAAATTAAAATGAAAAGTTTTGCAGATTCATAAAAGTTGGGAAAATCAGCTTCAGTAAACTTACACTATAAAAATATTAAAATACTTAGAAGGAAAATGGTATTAGTTGGAGTTTTCTTATTATTTGCTAAATTGTGTCTGACTTTTTTGTGACCCTATGGACTGAAGCCTGCCAGTTTCCTCTGTCCATGGGATTTCCCAGGCAAGAATACTGAAATGGGTTGCCATTTCTTTCTCCAGGAAATCTTGACCCAGAAGTCAAACTCGTGTCTCCTGCTTGGCAAGCTGGTCCTTTACTACTTTCCCACCTGTTAGATGTTATAATCTATAGAACACAAAAGAGCAAAGAAAATAGTAACTAAGTGGGTAAATATAAGAAAATTTTACCTTACTTTTAAAATTTCTCTCAAATATAGTAGACTAGAAACTTCCCAGGTGGTAAAGAACCCATCTGCCAATGCAGGGATATAGAGATGCAGGTTCTGTCTCTTGGTCAGAAAGATCCCCTGGAGGAGGGGAGGGGAACTCAGCCCAGCATTCTTGCCTGGAGAATCCCATGGACAGAGGAGCCTGGCAGGATACAGCCCATAGGGTCTCAAAGAGCCAGACATGACTGAAGGAACTTGGCTCTCGGCACTCAGAACCTCCAGCACATTTTGTAGCTTTCAGTGTATATGTCTTGCACATCTTATTTAAATTAATTCTAAGAATTGTTTTGTTTTGGTGTTATTGTAAGTGGAATTACTTTCTTAATTTTATTTCAGACTGTTTATTGCTAGTGTGTAGATATACAAATTATTTTATGTATATATAACATGCATACAATAATTTTATCCTCAAATAAAGATGGTTTGCAGCCACAAAATTAAGAGACGCTTACTCCTTGGAAGGAAAGTTATGACCAACCTAGATAGCATATTAAAAAGCAGAGACATTACTTTGCCAACAAAGGTCTATCTAGTCAAGGCTATGGTTTTTCCAGTAGTCATGTATGGATGTAAGAGTTGGACTGTGAAGAAAGCTGAGCACTGAAGAATTGATGCTTTTGAACTGTGGTGTTGGAGAAGACTCTTGAGAGTCTCTTACACTGCAAGGAGATCCAACCAGTCCATGCTAAAGGAGATCAGTCCTGGGTGTTCTTTGGAAGGACTGATACTAAAGCTTAAACTCCAGTACTTTGGCCACCTCATGTGAAGAGTTGTCTCACTGGAAAAGACTGATGCTGGAAGGGATTGGGGGCAGGAGGAGAAGGGGATGACAGAGAATGAGATGGTTGGATGGCATCAGCAACTCGATGGACATGAGTTTGAGTGAACTCTGAGAGTTGGTGATGGACAGGGTGGCCTGGCGTGCTGCGATTCATGGAGTTGCAAAGAGTCGGACACGACTGAGCGACTGAACTGAATGGAACTGAAAGATGGTCTTACTATTTTCTTTCCAGTCTTATTGCCTTTTATTTATGTGTTTTTTTTATTGCCTGAGCTAGAACCTCCAGTACCATGTTGAAAAGAAGAGAGAAGAGCAGAATCCTTGTTTTGTTTCTGTTCTGCATGGTGACTTTTCAGTTCCCACTATTAGGTATTATGGTAGCTGTGGGGTTTTCTCTAGATGCTCTTTGTTGGGTTAAGGAAGTTCACTACTCTGTTTCTGGTTTGTTGTGTCATAAAAGATTACTGGATTTTGTCAAATGCTTTTCCTATACCTATTGAGTTGATTGTATATTGTTTGACTTTTATGCTAATATGAAGAATTACATTAATTTATTTTCATATGTTGAACCAACCTTGCATTCCAGGGATGAAGCCCACTTGGTCATAGCATATAATCATTTCTACACCCTATTAAATTCAATTTGCCTGTACTTTGTTGAGAATTTTTAAAATTTATAAAGGATATTAGTCTATAGTTTTTATGTGATGTCTTTGTTTTTAGTTTCAAAGTAGTATTGACTTCATGGAATAAGTTAGGAAGTGTTACCCACTCCTCTTTTTGAAAGATTTTGTGAAGAACTGACAATAATTATTCTTAAAGCATTTGGTAGAAATCACCAGTAAAGTAGTCTCTTCTTGGGCTTTTCTTTGTGGGTAATTTTGTAATTATTAACTCAATTTGTTTACTTATTAAAATTTTTGTAGTTTATGTCTTCCTACAACTTTGGCCATTTTATCTAGGCTATCTAATTTCTTGTCATATAATTGTTCATTATATTCCATATTTTTGTGAGGCCAGTGGTAATCTTCCTTCTTTTACTTATGATTTTTCTCCCATGGTTTATGAGACACCTTTCTGCTGCTGCTGCTGCTGCTGTTAAGTCACTTCAGTCATGTCTGACTCTGTGCGACCCCATAGATGGCTGCTCACCAGGCTCCCCCATCCCTGGGATTCTCCAGGCAAGAACAGTGGAGTGGGTTGCCATTTCCTTCTCCAATACATGGAAGTGAAAAGTGAAAGTGAAAGTGCAGTCGTGTCAGACTCTTCGCAACCCCATGGACTGCAGCCCACCAGGCTCCTCTGTCCATGGGATTTTCCAAGCAAGAGGACTGAAGTAGGGTGCCATAGCCTTCTCCGGAGACCCCTTTCTACCTAGTTCTATTTATGTTTATTTCTTTTAAGTTTCTAGCTATCTTCTCTTTTCTGTCTGTTTCTTAAATATCAATGTTCTCCAGGACTCTGACGAGGCTTTCTTCTATTCTCATTCTACAAAGCTTTTCTTACTCAGTATCTTCTACTGCCATGGTGTAAAATATTATCTATGCTGACAGTTCTCAAGGCTTTATTATCAGAAGAAATCTTTCTTCTGAGTTGTAGACAATGTTTATAACTAGAATATTTACTTTAAGATGCTAAAGTCACCCGAACATATCTAGAAGTAAAGGTATCTAATGCTCCTCACACTAAACTTGATCTGTGTTATGTGATTCAGTTAATGATGTTGACTATCAAGCCTAGCACCTAAGATAAAGGCCTTTAAGTTTCAGATAATTTCTCATATAACCCAATCACCAAAATCTAATAATAGTACTTCCTTATATCTCTCTTAATATTCCTAAAGTCTTTCCTGCCTGGAATTCTCTCCTTTTATCTTCCCCAAGGTCCGTTTGGTAAGCACATCGATTTTTAAGAAGCAACACCAGATTTTTGTCTTTCCAATCCACCAGATAGCATTCATCACTTCTTCCTTTCAGCCCACCTTTTATCCTAGCCTCATTTAAATATTTCTAACACTTTATTGAATATATTGAATTACATTTATTTGTCTCTCTCCTATAATGTGAGATACTCAGGGGCATAGGATCTAAGTCACCTCTGCATTCTTGTTGTTTCTCAGTCACTAGTTCAGTTCAGTTCAGTAGCTCAGTCATGTCCAACTCTTTGCGACCCCATGAATTGCAGCATGCCAGACCTCCCTGTCACTAAGTCATGTTCAACTCTTTGTGAGTCCATGGACTGCAGCATGCCAGGTTTCCCTGTTCTTCATTGTCTCCCGGAATTTGTTCAAACTCGTGTCCAGTGAGTTGGGGATGCCATTCAAACATCTCATCCTCTGCTGCCCCCTTCTCCTTTTGCCTTCAATCCTTCCTAGTATCAGGATCTTTTCCAATGAGTAGGTTCTTTGCACCAGGTTGCCAAAGTATTGGAGATTCAGCTTCAGCATCAGTCCTTCCAAAGAATGGTCAGAGTAGATTTTCTTAAAAATTGACTGGTTTGATATGTTGATTACTGCTGATGGTGACTGCATTTTTATCTGGGTATAACAAATGTTTTAAACATTTTTGTTGAATGAATGAATAAGTCAGTGAGTATAATATTGATGGATCCCAGTCCTGTTAGACTAGCAAGTTGTGGATCAGGATTTCAAAGTGTTTGGAAGGAAGACATTCAAACTGAGAGAACAGAGCGTGCAAGATCTCAGAGCCATGAAATCATATGGAGGATTGTAGGAACTACAAGTTTAGAAATTAATGACAGAAAGAAAGTGACCTAACAAAACAAAGTCTTCTGCACCATATTGAAAGCTTTGAACTCTATTTTAAAGGCAGTAGAGACATAATTCAAGGAATTGTATCTGAGACTTACCCAGGCCCTCTAGGACATGTCCTAGAGGAGTTCCATCCATCTTATACTCAAATCATTAAAACTTTCTATAAAAGCTATTATTTGCACAGTATATGACAACCAAAACTTGATAACCATAAAAGTCTTGAAACAGAGGATATCTATTCTAAAACTAAACTATTTCAATGGTGATAGAGCTAGATATCACTGCTTATTGTTAACTGAACCTTGTAAATCTGAAGTAAATGTGAAGTCAATCTCATTTGCCTTTCTTCTCTTTCTAGACACCAATTACTCTACATATGCATTACTTTTAAAACTCCATTGTTGGTGGTTCTTGATGAAATCACATCTTCTTCCATAACCTCAAAGTTATCATCAAAAAGTTGGTGCTTGACTACTAAATATGAACTTATGATAATTTTGTAAATAGTGCTTATATAGTTACTAAACTATAACTGAATGGATTTTTTTTCTTTTTTTCTGTTTAAAAAACTTGAAATATCTTGTTTTCTGTTTCTTCTATCTATATATCTGTCTATCTATCATCTGTCTATCTATCTACCTACCTGTTTATCTACACACTCATTCATTCACAGAGGAAAGAATTAACTTAGAAACGTTCTGGGTGTCCCAAGAAGAATGTCATCTTGGAATTTTGTTAAATGTCCACCTATCTACTCTTGGGCTGTCATTCAACAATACTCTTGCCTGGAGAATCTCATGGATGGAGAGGCCTGGTAGGCTGTGGTCTATGGGGTCACAAAGAGTCTGACAGGACTGAGCAACTTCACTTTCACTTTTCACTTTCATGCATTGGAGAAGGAAATGGCAACCCACTCCAGTGTTCTTGCCTGGAGAATCCCAGGGACAGGGGAGCCTGGTGGGCTGCCATCTATGGGGTCGCACAGAGTCAGACAAGACTGAAGTGACTTAGCAGCAGCAGCAGCAGTATATGAGAACATTCAGAAAACAAAGATCATGGCATCCAGTCCCATCACTTCATGGGAAATAGATGGGGAAACAGTGGAAACAGTGTCAGACTTTATTTTGGGGGGCTCCAAAATCACTGCAGATGGTGACTGCAGCCATGAAATTAAAAGACACTTACTCCTTGGAAGAAAAGTTATGACCAACCTAGATAGCATATTCAAAAGCAGAGACATTACTTTGCCTACTAAGGTCCGTCTAGTCAAGGCTATGGTTTTTCCTGTGGTCATGTATGGATGTGAGAGTTGGACTGTGAAGAAAGCTGAGTGCTGAAGAATTGATGCTTTTGAACTGTGGTGTTGGAGAAGACTCTTGAGAGTCCCTTGGACTGCAAGGAGATCCAACCAGTCCATTCTGAAGGAGATCAACCCTGGAATTTCTTTGGAAGGAATGATGCTAAAGCTGAAACTCCAGTACTTTGGCCACCTCATGCGAAGAATTGACTCAGTGGAAAAAATTCTGATGCTGAGAGTGATTGGGGGCAGGAGGAGAAGGGGATGACTGAGGATGAGATGGCTGGATGGCATTACGAACTCGATGGATGTGAGTTTGAGCGATCTCCAGGAGATGTTAATGAACAGGGAGGCCTGGCGTGCTGCGATTCATGGGGTCGCAGAGTCAGACACAACTGAGCGACTGAACTGAACTGAACTGAAGCAGCAGCTCTCTGGTATCTAACACTGTGGTTAGAACAAGAAGAAGTGAATCTTATACTAGGGGATTTGGGCTGCAAGTAAAGAGCTTTCTCATTCTAAGTGATGGAGAAAATACTAGTTTGAGTAAAATCATAGAAATCCATTCTTTGGAGCTTTTTACAGAACAGGCTACCAAATCCGCCATGCAGCCCTATGCAGAAGGATAAACTGGGTTTGGATGACCTCCTGAAGACACTGATTTTATTATTCTGTAACATTGCCTGTTGCAAAAAGTAAATTCCCATGTAGAAACTTTCAGGCAACAGCTGAGCCATGACGAAGATTATGAAATACTGCCAATAGATTGCAAGCCATCTTATTAATTTTTTTGGTATTATTTTTTAAAATTAAACACTTTTTTACATAGAAGGATAAAATCATCATCTAGTTGGTAAAAATAAATAATATAAATTTACATCTCTCTTTTAGTTTTTAGCCTTTGTGATTTTAAAGACTGAAATAAAATGATCATATGCAGAATTATAAAAATATATGAGAAAAATAAAAAATAATTATAATAATTTGGGGTGACATGTTACTATTTACAAAATGCTGTCATCTATATCAGAATGTGTTTTTAATCCACACGGGTACTTATGTGGTAGGTAGAGTAGATACTATCCTCACCAGTTTTCAGGTGGTAAACAGTATCAGTGTGACAATGGTGATTTTTCCAATTTCCAGAGTAATAAACCATTGAGTTGCTACATCTGATTCCACACTTCCCAAATCTATGGATTCTAAATAATTTACTGGTTCTCTGAGGCAGATACTCCCAGCCAACTGAGTGTTCCTTAAAATTTAAAATTAATTCTATATTCTTGAAATATTTGTAGGCTCAGTTACATTCAACAAGATTTTTAGTAGACACCTAACCTATGGGAAAATACTGGCATTATAAAGATGAATATGATACAGTCTCTGTTTCTGGAAACTAGCCATGTAGAAGATGAAAGAGGTGCATATGAACTGTTACTGAATCTAATGGAAAGAAAAAAGGAAAGTGGGGGAAGTTGGGGGAAGTACAGAATCTTGATTGGGTCATGAGGTCATTGTAGAAAGATTTACAGGGGAGATGACATTTGATGTGGACATTTGAGACTAAGAGGGATGTCACAGGCAATAAAGTAGACTATTTTCCTTCACTAAGACAAGAAAAACTTGTATGAAAACAAATTCTAAAGAAAGAAAATGATTTTACTACTTGTAAGGGAAACATAGCTACAAGCTAAAGAATCCCTTGCTTCCTCCCAAAGTGAATTTGCTTAACATCTATTATAGATGATTCTTTGGATATTCTCTTTCTTATTATGCTTCATCTGGGAGTTCAAGGAGCTAGGAACTGTATTGAATATTTAAATTGGTTTAAAGAGTTCCCTTTATTCTAGAGAGGGTGCTAAGTGCAGAAAGAAGAAAGCCTTTGGAGAGTTGGAAACCTGTCACATAATACAATGTAGGGAAATAATTTATAAGAATGGAAGAAACTTCTTAAAGGTGCATAGGGCCACTATATTTCAGAGTGAGTTCAGACATATTATTCAGATTTTAAATGAGAAGAAATAAAAATCTGTTGAATTTAAATGTCATATCCTTAAGTAAAATAGTTAAACTGACTAGCACAATCTGCTTCAATAGTCTGGAGTATTTACAACGTCATCAGGCAGTGACATCCCAAGAAAACCATTCCTCTCTTCCATCTGCTTTCTCCAACACACCCAAAAATCTCCTTAGATTCTTACTCATGTCCAAAGAGCTAGCTCAGATTGCTGACACCTAATTAGAGGAGATGAAAAGATGATGGCCTCTTTGAGACTGGAAGAATCCATCTTTACCACCCATACTAGGTGATCCATACGCCCTGCTCAACTACGATTGCTGTCACTTAAATCAGAGACCAGGGGGCACCACTGAAATTCATGGTCTGAAGAGATGCCCCCTTCCCACTAGTGCTGGCACCACTGATAAGGTCAAAGCTTGTTGTTGCCTCCTAAAATTCTAGCATTCCTGGGTCTGCAACCACAAGTTCAGAGAGTCCCTGGCACCCACTTGCTGCGGTTGTGAAAGCTAAAGCCACAGCTTGGTGTGGTTCTTCCACTAACCTTGGCTGCCCTCAGAAATGTGGTTCCATAGCAGTCCAGCACTCAGGTCATTGCCACTGGAAAAGAGCTCTGCTCACTGTGTAGTTGTTCCCTACAGTGTTGGGAAGGCGGCTCCTTTTCTCTGTGGAACACTAAGCTAGGAACATTCTGGATCAAAGCTGTCCTGGATTCCGTGGGTTCCACAGCTCAGCCACTTCCCCAGTACAAGTTGACTCAAGAATGGCTGGGCCAGAGATGCTGGTCTGCACAGCTGTCTTCTTTCCAGGCCTTGGACGTCAACCTTCTCTATTGCTGCACCACTGTGGTAGACTCTATCTCAGGTGAATTCTGCCTTAGTGACCTCATCTCCCGTTCTGCTTGACCTTAAACAGGGTCATTTCAGCTGAACCTGTATATTTTAAATACTTTGGATTTTAATGAAGAGGGTCTCAGTACTTTTCCTCCTCAGAGTGTCTCGATAATCTTCTATAAATTAATTTATCTATTTCTCAGAAATTGAAAATCCTATATATAAGCAGCTGTGTCAGGATTAAATTAAAGAGGTCATCCACACACTAAATGTCTTTTTATAGGCTGAAGAACTATTTTTTGTAAATCTCTGATGAAGTGCAGTTATGTTAAAAATAGCTTGCCTGGCGTGTGTGTGTGTGTGCGTGTGTGTGTGTGTGTGTGTGGTATGTGTGCTAGCACTGAAAAGGAGAAAGGTCAGCACAAGGTTCCTAGTTTGGGCTGCACCACTAACAGCTGCTGACTTTGGATAACTCACCCTAAAAATCTCTGTGCCTACTTCTTTCATGAAAAAAAAAATGGAGGAGTGGAACTTCATAGCTGCTCTCGTTACTTCCAGCTCTAGATAATTCTATAATTCTTTGCGATGACCTAAACATAATTTGTAGGCAAACACACCCTTGTGTGTTATTACAGAAGCCTCATTCCTAACCATTAGGTTCATGTTTGGTCATCAGCTTCATTGAGCCAACTTCTGCTTACCCATCCACAGATGCTAGTGGATTATCCATGGGTGGTCTGGGTCTTTACAAGCAATAGGTTAGATTGGGGGCTGCCCCAGGGCCCACTGTAGGCCAGATTCATCTAAATGCAGAGATAAAAATAAAGCAGCCTCCACAGGCTCCTGGGACAAGGTACTCCCAGCTCTGCTTCAGCATGTCCATGTCAAGCTGTCTAAAAATTGTCCACAAAACCCCAAATTTCTATGGCAACTGAGCAAAAAAGGATCAAAAGAAGAGAGAAGATTTCATGAAATTCCTCTAGGCCCTGGACAGAGACTGCTTTGCTGCCTGTCCTGACTGAAGGCAAGGGTGTAGCCCTTTTGTAAAATTACCCAGCACTGCTTGTGTTTTCCTGATGTATGGTGCTCGCGTCAAATCAGAAATGAATCCAAACCTTCACCCTCAGACACAACGTGAGTGTTTTGGGAGGTTCCAAATATCTTTGGTTTGTTTTTCAATTTTAATAAGTTCAGTACTTCCTGAGTTTGGCCAGGCCAGACACACCACAGGACGTTTCCAGCCTGAAACCAGAAAGCGTGCAGGCACTCACAGAGGACACTGATGCAGCGAGCTTTCCATCTCACTTGCCAGACCTAAAAACATCTCGTGCGGTTAGCTGCCTCGTGGTTGTACCTACCCAGAGCACATAATATATGAAGGGAGAGTTTATGTATTGGCTGAGTGCTCGTGCCCTATGTGTGCGCTAGCCCTTGTGTGTTCACTATCCCTCATAACATTTTCAGGGAGGAAGGAAGACTGGTCTTTTCATTAAAGAGACGAATGTGAAAATTCTTGAAGCAAGGACAATGTTTCCATGTTCAATTTACTATTAAAAGAACTCAAATAGTAATTGCTGCTGATGAACAGGAAATGGAGGCACTGACATTTTGAATAATCCAGTTCAGTGTTGTGAGTCACCTATCCACAGTATTCAACAACTATTTAATTGAATGCTACTGCCTCAGTACCAGGATAATTATAGACACTGTGGAGGATTAGAAACTTGTAAAATTTTAGGGCTTTGAGAACCAAGTGGTCATCCAGGAAACCACGACAGAGTATCTGGCCTCAAAGATGTTACACTTCACTGTGAGAGACAATATTGACTCCCACGGATGCCACGGCAAAATAAAGGTACAGTACAGGTGCCTCTTGTAGCCACCAATCCGCTTGTCCACTTCCTCTCACAGTTAAGCTTACTTCCAAGGAAGTTCATGTTATACCAATAGTCACTGCTTTCTTCTTCCCAGCTTCTGGGAGAAACACTCAAACCTAACTGTTAAGTTAAAAATGGGCACTTTTCAGTCTGCCCCTAACTTTTCTGTCTGCAGCATTTGATGTTCTTGACAGCTCCCTTCTGGAAACTCTCTTTGTGTCCAATAACGTGTGTAAATTCTCTCCTTTCATACTCATTGCCCAGCAATCTTCTGAACAGATCTTCTTCCTGTATTTCCTATCTTAGTAAAGAACATTACCATTTACCCAACTGGTCAAACCAGGAATGCTGGAAAGTAGAAGATTTGAGGGGTTGGGGAGATCAGTCACTAGGTGTTCCTTTTATTCACCATCATGTTCTGTCGTCAGTCCCCAAATATTATATTTCTTTATTAATGTTATATGTGTCTCTTCCTCTGGTTCTCAACACTATTGCATAGGTTCAAACCCTTATTGTATATCACCTGTATTATTGAACCATCTATTATTAATCTGGCTTCTGGCTTTTAGGCTTATGCTCTGTTGATCCATCCAGCAGATTAATGCCAAATTTACTTTCTGCCCTGCCCCCCAAATTGTAATCAAGATACTGACACCGTAATCTATAGGAAAAACTCTAAGTCCATAGTGTGATTTTCAAGAGCATGCGTGATCCCAACCCCGTTTATGTCTCCACCTTCACCCATACCCTTGTCATATTCAGTGACTTGTGGTACTGGAACAGCAAAACTGCTCTTCCATACTTCTGTGCCTTTGTTCATTCTGCCCAAACTCACCTTTTTATTCCCAAGAATCCTTCTTTGCACTTTAATCCACTTTGTCCATACCTCTATCATAGCACTTACCAAGCTGTACAACTTTTACAAGGGCAAGTATTAAAACAGATAAAACAAACAACAACAAAAGCAATAAGGCATGTTTGAGAGACCATGAATTGTTTCACTTGATTGATCTCAGGTTCTTGACAGACCTTGAAGTTATGGAACACAAAATGAAATGGGTAGTCATTTACAGATTTTTATTAGGGAAATTAATTGGTCAGATTTGCATTTTAAAATCTTTATTCCAGTTATCTGAAAGATGCATTAAGAAAAGGGCATAATTTTTAGAGTCTGAATGAAAGCAGGCAATGTGGGTGAAGAAAAGAAAAAGAAATCATTCCAGAGACACTTATGCAGTAGAATTAGCAAGTCTGATATATCGATTAACTGAAGTAGACAATTTATCTATTGAATCAATAATTATTGACCACTAAGGAAATGCTTCAAGAGATGGAAAAACCAGACCACCTTACCTGCTGCCTGAGAAATCTGTATGCAGATCAAGAAACAACAGTTAGAACTGGATATGGAACAACAGACTGGTTCCAAATAGGGAAAGGAGTATGTAAAGGCTATATATTGTCACCCTGCTTATTTAATTTATATGCAGAGTACACAATGTGAAATGATGGGCTGGATGAAGCACAAGCTGGAATTAAGATCGCCTGGAGAAATATCAATAACCTAAGATATGCAGATGACACCACCCTCATAGCAGAAAGAAAAGAGGAACTAAAGACTCTCTTGAAAGTGAAAGAGGAGAGTGAAAAACCTGGCTTAAAACTCAACATTCAAAAAATGAAGATCATGGCGTCTGACCCCATCACTTCATGGAAAATAGATAGGAAAACAATGGAAACAGTGACAGACATTTTTGGGGAGGAGCTTCAAAATCACTGCAGCTTGGGACTGCAGCCATGAAATTAAAAGATGCTTGCTTCTTGGAAGAAAAGCTATGACCAACTTAGACAGCATATTAAAAAGCAGGAACATTACTTTGCTGACAAAGGTCAGTCTAGTCAAAGCTATGATTTTTCCAGTAGTCATGCATGGATGTGCGAGTTGGACTATAAAGAAAGCTGAGAACTGAAGAATTGATGCTTTAGAAGACTGGAGAAAATTCTTGAGAGTCCCTTGGACTGCAAGGAGATCCAACCAGTCCATACTAAAGGAAATCAGTTGTGAATATTCATTGGAAGGACTGATGCTGAAGTTGAAACTTTAATACTTTGTATTGAAGAACTGACTCATTGGAAAAGACCCTGATGCTGGGAAAGTTTGAAGGCGGGAGGAGAAGGGAACAACAGAGGATGAGATGGTTGGATGGCATCACTTACTCTATGGACATGAGCTTGAGTAAGCTCCAGGAGTTGGTGATGGATAGGGAGGCCTGGTGTGCTGCAGTCCATGGGGTCACAAAGAGACGGACACAACCAAGTGACTGAACTGAACTGAACTGAACTAAAGAGTTGTTATACTCTCTAGAAATACAAAAATATTATAAGACAATGTTCCTACTCTTGTAGAAAATCAACATAATACAATACAAAGTTCAGAAGTAAACTCAAATATAGATAATGAAGTATGAAAGTGAAAGTGTTAGTCACTCTGCTGTGTCTGACTCTTTGTGACCCTGTGGACTGCAGTCTGCCAGGTTCCTCTGTCCATGGAATTATTCAGGCAAGAATACTAGAGTGGGTAGCCATTCCTTTTACCAAGGGATCTTCCTGATCCAGGGATCAATCCTGGGTCTCCTGCATTGCAGGCAGATTCTTCACTGTATGAGCCACTAGGAAAGCCCCAGATATAGATGAGTTTAGTAAATGATAACATTGTAGCTCTAGAACAACTGACTAGATATTTAAGAAAAGCGTAGGTAAAGTTATGTTTCCCTATGCCTTACTCATCAAATTCAGTTCCAAATAAACTGAATGTAAATGTAAAATAATAAAAACAAGAGAATAATCAGAGGTCAATATATATATAATTTTCTGGCATTTAAACCTTTCTAAAATCAAGTGGGCCTTGGAAAGCACCGCCACGAGCAAACCTAGTGGAGGTGATGGAATTCCAGTTGAGCTGTTTCAAATCCTGAAAGATGATGCTGTGAAAGTGCTACACTCAATATGCCAGCAATTTTGGAAAACTCAGCAGTGGCCACAGGACTTGGAAAAGGTCAATTTTCATTCCAATCCCAAAGAAAGGCAATGCCAAAGAATGCTCAAACTACCACACAATTGCACTCATCTCACATGCTAGTCAAGTAAGGCTCAAAATTCTCCCAGCCACGCTTCAGCAATACATGAACCATGAACTCCCTGATGTTCAAGCTGGTTTTAGAAAAGTCAGAGGAACCAGAGATCAAATTGTCAACATCCGCTGGATCATCGAAAAAGCAAGAGAGTTCCAGAAAAAACCCCTATTTCTGCTTTATTGACTATGCCAAAGCCTTTGACTGTGTGGATCACACTAAACTGTGGAAAATTCTGAAAGAGATGGGAATACCAGACCACCTGACTTGCCTCTTGAGAAATCTGTATGCAGGTCAGGAAGCAACAGTTAGAACTGGACATGGAACAACAGACTGGTTCCAAATAGGAAAGGGAGCACGTCAAGGCTGTATATGGTCACCCTGCTTATTTAACTTATATGCAGAGTACATCATGAGAAATGCTGGACTGGAAGAAGCACAAGCTGGAATCAAGATTGCCAGGAGAAATATCAGTCACCTCAGATCAGATGACACCACCCTTATGGCAGAAAGTGAAGAGGAACTAAAAAGTCTCTTGATGAAAGTGAAAGAGGAGAGAGAAAAAGTTGGCTAAAGCTCAACATTCAGAAAACAAAGATAATGGCATTTGGTCCCATCACTTCATGGGAAATAGATGGGGAAACAGTGGAAACAGTGTCAGACTTTATTTTGGGGGGCTCCAAAATCACTGCAGATGGTGACTGCAGCCATGAAATTAAAAGAGGCTTACTCCTGGAAGAAAAGTTATGACCAACCTAGATAGTATAATCAAAAGCAGAGACATTACTTTGCTTACTAAGGTTCATCTAGTCAAGGCTATGGTTTTTCCTGTGGTCATGTATGGATATGAGAATTGGACTGTGAAGAAAGCTGAGTGCCGAAGAACTGATGCTTTTGAACTGTAATGTTGGAGACGACTCTTGAGAGTACCTTGGACTGCAGGGAGATCCAACCAGTCCATTCTAAAGATCAGCCCTGGGATTTCTTTGGAAGGAATAATGCTAAAGCTGAACTCCAGTACTTTGGCCACCTCATGCGAAGAGTTGACTCATTGGAAAAGACTCTGATGCTGGGAGGGATTGGGAGCAGGAGGAGAAGGGGACGACAGAGGATGAGATGGTTGGATGGCATCACTGAGTCGATGAATGTGAGTCAGAATGAACTCCGGGAGTTGGTGATGGATAGGGAGGCATGGTGTGCTGCGATTCATGGGGTCGCAAAGAATCAGACACAACTGAGCAAGTGAACTGAACTGAAACAAAGCATTGAAGAAAGTAAAAGGCAATGAATTTGACTACATAGGATTTAAAATATGTTTATCACAAAAATACAGCAATAGAAAAATTGTTGCAACATAAGGGTAAAGGATTAGTATGACATAGGCAATTTTGTTTTACCATTTTGGCTTTGGCCTGTTTCAAAGTCTGTCAGGAGAAAGGCCTGAGGATCTATTCAATTACTTGATTTTTGAGACCATTAATTGAGTACCTCTGGTGGCTCGTAAAGCATCTGTCTACAATACAGGAGACCCAAGTTCAATCCCTGGATCCAGAAGATCCCTGGAAAAGGAAATGGCAATCCACTCCAGTACTACTGCCTGGATAATCCCATGGACAGAGGTGCCTGGTAGGCTGCAGTCCATGGGGTCACAAAGAGTGTGACACTGAGCCATTTCACTTACACTTACTTATATTGGTAACAGCTTTGCCCAAAGAACTCTAGAAACTATGAAGAAGCAGAGAGAATAGACTCCATCACACTCTTTCAGGAAAAAGGAAAATACTTGAGCTTTATCAAACAGTTATACTCTGAAGTTTTCTGATGATATACCTTTGTTTCCTGATACTTAGTTTCAGGAGTCAAATAATTTCCATGCATCCAATAAGCACATCATGAGAAGCTGTTATGTTCTAAGGCACTGTGCCAGATACTGTGTTTTACTCAGTCAGAATTATCTTCTCGAAGATAAGTAAGACAATGCCCTGGTCCTCCAGAATTTCACGGATAGATATTTAAAGGAGAAACAATGTTTACGGTGCAACCTACTTTTACTGATACCCAATGCATTTGAATTATTCCATAATCCCAACCTGGCTGGGTGAGTACGTTGTGGAGGACATAGGGGAGAGAACATTTAACAGCTCTAGCACAGACTTTCCTTTTTGGTTAGATGGAGTCTCAGTTTGTGCGGCTGTCAGCCCAACACCTTCTAAAATGTCACATTCCCCTTCCATGATGTTTAAGAAGCAAAGGGATGTGGATTTAAGAGATGAAGAAAATGATGCTTATTAGTTTGAATGAGGTCATCTGAGTTACTCTGCGGGGATACTTAAAGGAAGAGAACAGACTCATATTAGTTAAAGCAACCTCAATAAAGTCATGCATCTATATAATATATAGAATGTTATTATGTTTTCCTCATGTTCTTTTACATGATAAGCCCTAGAGACTTCCGATTTTTGACTTGAGTACCTGAAACATATACTATGGCAAGAAGCATATGTGAGACATGTACCTCCACATGGGTGTCTCACTGCCGTGCAAACTTCACATTCCTGAGCCCATTCACAGCCTGCCAACTCTTCTTCTTGGTTTCCGTTTGCCAGGTTTGCCTCCGACTCTGATTTTCCAGTGTCCTCTGAGCCTTCTTGTTTGGGGATTCTTCTCCCAGATTCTTTTTCAAGGGTTCCTTTGGGGCTTGATTAACTGTGTCCTGGCTTTGGACCAGCTTCCTTGCAGCTTCTCTACTTCACCCCCTCCTTGCGCTTCACCCCACCCCATTCCCAGGCTGCCGCGTCATCTCCAAGGTTATGTTCTCCAAACATATTTTGAAATGTCCCTCTTTCACTCTTCATTCAGAAATTCTCTCAAGACTTACCTCTTTCTGAAACTAACTCTCAGAATGTTTGGTAAAGTAAAGCCAAATAAAGTTAAAAAATATCAGCCACTGAAACTCTTTCAAATGAGGAAAAGGGCCCACACTGCAGCTCTGTCTTTAATTGGCTTCATGGTTAAATGCTGAACAGAGACCTGTAAGCAGCATTTGGGAATACATACTGTGCTTCCTCTCTCATTATCTCTCCACCCCTTCCAGATTGGAGGTAAGCTAAGGACACAGATTCGGGATGCTTGTGGGTTCTCTCTGACCCTCAGTGATTATTAAATAGCATATTTGGGTTCAGTTTTTCCCCTGCATTGTGGTTTCTGTGATTAAGTGATGCGCTGAATAATGTTCTCGCAACTCCAACTGGCTAACATATTTTCACTATTTATGTATATTCATTTTTTATTTTTCTGCAGAAAGAGAAAGAGTGGTATTTGAAAAGCAGATAGATATTTGTTCTTTGCTTTCTTTTCTCCTTTGTGAAGATTTGACAAAATCTTGAAAGTTCTTGATGGCATTTTTTCCAAGAGACCAGCACCACTGTAAGTTATCAAAGGGAAACTATTTTTCTATTGTAAATCATCCTACACTTACTGTACCAGGGCATAAAACAGAATTTCCAAATTTTGCTGACTGGCAAATATGAGAGGAAGAGGAGAGGGAGGAAGAGGAGAAAGAAATGAGCAATGAGAGCAAGAAAAAGAAAGATAAAGAGAAGGGAAAAAGGAGGAGGTAACAAGGAAGCATTTGAATGTACTGAATGAGCCTGAGTTAATTGAACCTCTTCCTTCACATGTTGGCTCCTGGGCTGGAAAGGTGGCTATTTTCCCATCTTGCTCTCAGCCACATTTTTGTTTCACGTTATATCTATTACTTTTTTATTTTGAATTTTAAAGCAACAGTGATGCTAAATATTTTGACACTGAGCTTTGGAAAAAAAAAAAAGAGCTAGAACTTTTTATTTCTTTCACAACGGTCAATTTGTATGATTCCCAGCACAATTTAAAGTGGTTCGGTTTCAAAAAGGTAGATGTTCAGATAAGCATGGTCTGATTCAAAATATGCTTTTAAATATACAGATCTGATTGTAAGCAAAAGACCTCCTCAAGGTGACATATTTTGCATTAACATTAAAACAAAACCAGGCAGGGCTTTGTTTTTCAGAGATAATTGAAGAAGAGAATTTTGCCAAAACTAAACAAAACACAGAATCATTTCTCTGACCCTGAGAATTCTCCCACGCCCAAATATGATTAAAACCATCTTGGTTAGGCCATTTTGAACACTGTGCCTGTTGCAAAATCTGTTCAGAGTCACTGGCAATTTTATAATTTTATCTGTGTTGTCCTTTTCTTCAATCCTAAATGGCTTTGAACATCTAGTACAGTGCTGTCCTGCTGGAGCTCAAGTAAGTGCTTACGGAGGATGTGATGTGGAAAGCTCAAAGCCATTTGAGAATGATGCCATACACACACCCATGTCCCCCAGTAAACCCATTATAACTTGGCTTCTTATCTCTCTATAAAAAGGACTTTCTGGGAAGAGAAAGGGGAAGACTGGAAGGAAATTAAATGAGTAACTTCAGGACAGCATAAAGAAATATGCAGACAGATGCTTGGCATTTTTGGAGTTTTCTTTATTAAAGACTTTAATTGAATCTCTTTGACTGCAGTTGAAAGCCATGTCTAGGGCACACTGCAGATCTGTTACTTTCCCATTCTATTTATATGTCTATGAAGTAGATCATTGTAATGAATACAGATGGGCAATAAGTACAAAGTTATTGCATAATTTTTCAAAATTTTATGATTGCTTTTCCTACTTCCTCTTAGAATAATGGCCCCTCTGTGTAGCCTGGAGACCATTCACTATATCTTCAGTATATTTTACCATTTCAGCAGACTTTAATTTATTAGAGACACACAAGAAGTGGTGTGTAAACAATCCACAGAATGAAACTGATTTGTAAGACATGGATGACCTGAAGCAGTATTAAGTTACTTCTGAGATCACTTGGTGAATGCAAGTGCATATGTATTTTTTCCCCTTCATCCCCTCCCTGCCTGCTTTTTGATTTGGCAAGGGTTGGTGATCAGAGACTGGAGGGAAAACCAAATTAAAGCCACACACCAGCCCATAGCAAACAGAACAGAAAATGTCAGCCTTATGATGGGATGTGTAACAAGATGGAAAGTTTCTCTATGGCTTTGCATCTCTAAATCCTGCTTAGGCAAGAATGCAAAGCTGCCAGTTCTGTCTAAACAAACACGGCTTTACAAGACAAGTATGCTAATGGCTGCTCCAGCATCTGTGGGATTGCTCTGAATGGAAAACTGTTCAATTCCTATTCTTTTGCATCATTACTCTTTTCTCTTTGCTTGAGCTCCTCTTGAGATATGATCACCATGGGAAAAGTTTTCTGACATGACAATGCCAGGACCTGCCAAGCTGAGCCTGCATCAACAACCATTCTTTGTCAAGTTGTGTCTAGGACTGTGGTCTTTGCCTTGCAGGCTGTTTCCTCCAGTTTAGGTTTCCCACTGACTTTGAACTCACAGCCGCAGTGACTTTGATCGACTATATATTTACTGCTCTAGACCAGAGCATGATGGATGAGGGGATTATGTACTATGGAAGCTCCTTAGTAAAAGTGATTGACTTTGCCTGAGAGCGCAGGAGAAGGTTTCATAGAGGAACTGCATTTGCACTTATCCATGAAAAACTAGTTGAGGCTGTAGAAACCAGAAGCCAGAATATTGTAGCTGATGGACAAGCATACACTCATTACAAATCACCATATAGACAGAGCTTAAAAAATGTGTGTGTGCTTTGATGGGGATACCGATTTTCTATGATTTTGCCATCTGCAATTTAAAATATGAATATTTACATAAAAGGGGAATATAATATGGAAAACTAGGATTAATTGCAAGAAATACATGATCTCCATATTTCTCTTGGCTTAAAGGGAACAGTTTAACTCTACAGTGCAAAGAATTTAAAATTTTAATTTAACAAAATTTTATGATATAGATTTAAAACTACCAAGGCTGCAGTGAAAAACCCATACGGGAAACCCATAGTAAACTGGGCCTGTGAAGTGAAGCAGTGGTTCTCAATCCATTTTTCTCATTTACTCCTTAAGAATACTTGGAAAAACCATGTACCCTCTGACACATTTTCAAGTTGACATCTAAAAAATTTCAACCTAAGTTTTAATAGTTTCCAAGAATGTAATTTATGATGCTTTTCACATTGATCTTTTAGATGATGTTCAAATTAATCAAATGGAACCTAAAAAGCATAGTTGGTTGATAAATACTATAATTTATTATTATTTTTTTTCTCTTTTCTAATGAACAAGTGGCTTTTCAGTAGTGGAAATTTTCTCTCCTTGAATTTATATTTCTATTCCATGTTTCTCACGGTCTTTGTTTTATAATGTAATGTTTTTAGACTTAATATAATTTTATTGGTCACTCTATCATATGTCTTTGCAACCAAAAAGTATATAAATCTATTTTTAAAAATCTACTTT
>SJYC01013025.1:0-39524 GCA_006408675.1 Madoqua kirkii | reverse complement strand
TTCTTAGTGATTATCTTTACTGACTCCCTCCATTCTCTCATTGATTTTATTAGACTTTGGATTTGCAGAATGAATTTCAATGAGAAAAAAGTATTTTGTCTTTTCCTTTTCCTTTGTTTTATCTTTGTTAAATTTCCTTTCTCTTCTCTCACTTTAGCAGTTTCCCAGTTTTGTACGTAAGTCTGCCAAGCCTTTTATTTTTTATTTTATTTTTTTTAATTAATTTTTTTTCATTTTTTTTCTTTTTGTTTCTTTAAATTTTATTTTTACTTATTCTATGTTACGATACTGTATTGGTTTTGCCATACATTGATGTGAGTCAGCCACAGGTGTAAGCCTTTTAGAATCAGGTCCTAGGAGGTTGTTCCTGTCCTGCAGTGACACTGACTGTTCTACATGCAGTCATAAGGCTAGTTAGCAGTTCGGCTTAATTCCTGGTCATAACGCTGTGTCTTAATATTTCTGTCTCTCAGAGAGAATAGCTAGTTGACTGCTACTTTTGAAACCTACTGTGATATGGGGGAACCTCTCTTCGGGTATCAGTTTCAGACAGTCAATACTTCTACTGTGTATACAGACCTTATAGGATAGGTTTCTCTTGAAGAGGCATCTTGGTTACCATGACCACTGCTGGGTATGGAAACTAGCAAGACTACGTCTTCTATCATGCTGACTGATTTGTATGTCAATTCTGTTTTTAGTTTACTAAAATATTTATTTTGTTTTTGAATATGCTAATCTTTTTAGTTATTGTCTTTGAAACATTTTAATTAGTTTTGTTGTATGGATTAGAAGAGAAAAAAACTTGTTAGTACACTTGGGGTCAACTTATAATGAAAATGAAATGAGATTTTAAGACATTATGTACATTGAGCATGCTGATTTTAAGTGTTTCTTCATGTTAGGACTATCAAGCATGTTTAAAGAAGCCCCTTTGATAATAAAGCTTTTGATACAGGGTATGTTTATTTAACCCAAAACACAAAGCCATTAAACATTAGGATATTTTTAAATGGTCAGATAATATACAAGATCATTGCTATCACCTCAGCTGTGGAGTTATGTCAGTGGCCTTGGTTCCACTCCATCCCAATCCTTACCTACAAGAGAAGGTGTGTTACGGATGAGGTAGAGTTAGTCACAACCTGCAGATTAACCACCCAAAGCAAGTATCTTTATCAATCCTTTTAAATGGATGAAACTTTAAAAATACAAATGTAGTCAAAACCTGATGAACCAAGAATGTCTAACATTCAATTATAAGAAATATAAACAGTATAAACATTAATGTAGTTGATATTTTAGGGAAATTTTAGGACTTGATGATACATTTCTGGGAAAGAAGAGAAGATGACTTTCATTTATTCAATAAATATTAATCAAGCAAAAACTATAAGAAAAGAGCCTTAGACAAAAAGCTACAGCCTTTGAAGAGGAAAAACTTACTGAAGTTTTGGCTCCCAGGCTGAGAAATTCAAGCAAAAAGCTATGAGCAAGACACTTTTATCTTGTTTATTCTTCTGGAGCAAAATAATCTTTAAAATTACTTAAAATGGAAATTTTTCTCTTTATCCCTTACTTCCAGGAAATTCAAAGCTAAATTTTATGTTTAATTGTATTATTATCTAAGATTTGAAAATTATCTTGATCTTTCATCTGTTGAATATTGAATCCTTTTTTCAAATGTTATTTCAGCTACATAGTTCTCTTAAATTATTTTAGGAATCAAGATATTAGTGAGTGAACTGAAAAAAAAAAATGAATTAACAGTATTGGAGCTGTGAGGGGAAAAGCTACAGAGCTGATTGAAAACTGAGGTCCACACCCTCTCCTCCCTCATAAACAGGAAATTCTTAAATGTATTTGTATATTAGGTAATGTGTGAGCTTCCAAGGTGGCACGGTGGTAAAGAATCTGCCTGCCAGTGCAGGAGATGCAAGAGATGTGAGTTCAGTCTGTGGGTGGGGAAGATTTCCAGGAGTAGGAAGTGATAACCCACTCCAGTATTCTTGTCTGGAAAATCCCATGAACAGAGGAACCTGGCAGGTTAAAGTCCACAGGGTTGCAATAAGTGGGAAACAACTAAGCAACTGAACACATGTGGTTTTTCCAGTAGTCATGTATGGATGTGAGAGTTGGACTGTAAAGAAAGCTGAGCACTGAAGAACTAATGCTTTTGAGCTGTGGTGTTGAAGAAGACTCTTGAGAGTCCTTTGGACTGCAAGGAGATCCAACCAGTCCATTCTAAAGGAGATCAGTCCTGGGTGTTCTTTGGAAGGAATGATGCTAAAGCTGAAACTCCAGTACTTTGGCCACCTCATGCAAACAGTTGACTCACTGGAAAAGACTCCGATGCTGGGAGGGATTGAGGGCAGGAGGAGAAGGTGATGACAGAGGATAAGATGGCTGGATGGAGTCACTGACTCGATGGATGTGAGTGTGAGTGAACTCCGGGAGTTGGTAATGGACAGGGAGGCCTGGCGTGCTGTGATTCACGAGGTCGCAAAGAGTCAAACACTGAACTGAACATCTGAACTGAATTGAACTGAACTGAATGTATGTGAATAACTGCTATATTCTTAACATTTAACTTTCTTCCCGAGAGCTCTTCAAATGGAATTTATGTCTGGTTAGGAGTAATACAATTTAAGAAGGATGTGGATATACTGGAGAGGTTACATGGAAACTACTTAAAATAATGGGCATTCTAGGTTTGCAAAGGAAAATGGAAAGAAATATTAGACTTATTCAGCAAAAAGAGAAATAGTGCTCAAGTGAGAGTTGGACTGTAAAGAAAGCTGAGCACTGAAGAACTAATGCTTTTGAGCTGTGGTGTTGAAGAAGACTCTTGAGAGTCCTTTGGACTGCAAGGAGATCCAACCAGTCCATTCTAAAGGAGATCAGTCCTGGGTGTTCTTTGGAAGGAATGATGCTAAAGCTGAAACTCCAGTACTTTGGCCACCTCATGCAAACAGTTGACTCACTGGAAAAGACTCCGATGCTGGGAGGGATTGAGGGCAGGAGGAGAAGGTGATGACAGAGGATAAGATGGCTGGATGGAGTCACTGACTCGATGGATGTGAGTGTGAGTGAACTCCGGGAGTTGGTAATGGACAGGGAGGCCTGGCGTGCTGTGATTCACGAGGTCGCAAAGAGTCAAACACTGAACTGAACATCTGAACTGAATTGAACTGAACTGAATGTATGTGAATAACTGCTATATTCTTAACATTTAACTTTCTTCCCGAGAGCTCTTCAAATGGAATTTATGTCTGGTTAGGAGTAATACAATTTAAGAAGGATGTGGATATACTGGAGAGGTTACATGGAAACTACTTAAAATAATGGGCATTCTAGGTTTGCAAAGGAAAATGGAAAGAAATATTAGACTTATTCAGCAAAAAGAGAAATAGTGCTCAGTTAGGAAGAAGACAAAATTACAGGGAAGTCGTTTTTAACTGTAGCAAAGCTGTGCCGTGCTGTGTGCTGTGCTTAGTCGCTCAGCTCTGTCCTATTCTAGATTGCATTTTTTGAAAGACCTGTTATTTTACTTACATATTGAGAATACTTACAGAGGTTAAGAAAAATTTTCTAAATGGAGGTTCTTCTCAGTACTGTTTAGTTCTTTGATCTCCTGGACAAAGAAACTTTGGTCAATTTTCTTTAGTAATAACACAAGTAATGGGGCATAGAGAAAGGATATACTCACATCCCTGGGCAGGAACTGTGTCTTTGACTCTGAAATTACTGCCAACTATCTTTGTGGGTGATTTAGAGATTAAGAATATTTTATCCTTCCAAGAATTCTGCAGGAGATGCCCACAAGAATTCAGTGAGGTGTGGATGGGACAGTGGAAAAGATGCGAGACCCCTCCTTGAAGCACCAAGAAAACTAGGTTCCAGTCTGAGCTCTTTCATTAGCTGGTGATTAGTCACTTAACCTCTTTAAACTTTGTTTCTTTATATCTAAAATTAGGTGGACATGGGGATAAATCTCTGAGGGCTTTAGGAGTTCTGATCAGCTATGATTCCACGGAATTCTGGGACTTGACATTACTAGAGTCAAGCAGGAGCAAAGAATAAGGAATATAGTTTTTCTCTAGCTACTCTCCTAGAAAATTGTTGTGTAAGTTTGCCTTCTGAAACAGTTTTGTAGATTGCATGGGGTCCTCACTGTCACCACTACTGAGTTTTGTCATGGCTAGACAGAATGCTGCCATCACTGGTGAACTCTGACCTCTGCCCTTTCCAAGTGGAAAGAGAGAGATTATCGAGAAACCAGTTGTGTGCCTCTGACCCCAGTCACCCTGCTTGGCTGTCATCATCACCTTCAACACTGAGACCTTTATTTACACTCCAATAAATAATGCCTCTTAGACACTCAGCTAGCTACTTTGATTGCATTCAAGCCTTCAAAGCCTTGAATTTTTTTCCCTCTTTGGCATACTCTGGTCCTGCCCAGTGTGGAAACGGCTTCCACCTACTTATCCCCTGTTCACACTTTCCCCATCAATCTGATGACATGAAACCGCTTGACTCATAAACAGGACTTAGAGAAACAGAGGTTAAACCACGGGCACCAAAAGTGGTTGTGAGCCTGCAAGTGTGGAAAGAGTGGGAAAATCCACAAGCATGTGGTTGTTACCATCTGCCCCGAGTGCTGAGCTGTAGAACCAAATTCAGCAAGAGCCTGCTATTTAAGATAATGCAATTACTCTGCCCTCTGTTCTTGGTAAAGACCAGTGTGCTTTGCCACAGAACACCTCCTTTTTAGAAGTTTCAAATGTGGAAACAGATGTGTTGACTTCCTTTCTTTTTAATTAATGATAGGAACACTTCTATATCTCTGTGTTACTTATCTCCTTATACCTTTTGTACATTAGCTGGTGACCCAATAGAGTAATAACTATTGCAAATGTTTATATGTGTATGCTATTTAGAGGAAAACAGCTCTAAGGATTTTGTGTATATTAACACATTTAATGCATACAACAACCTTATATCTTGGTATTTTTATTATCTCTTGTTTAACATACAATGTGGCAAGTTGTGCCAAGTTGCTTCAGCTGTATCTGTCTCTTTGCAACCCTATGGACTGTAGCCTGCCAGGCTCCTCTGTCCATGGGATTCTCCAAGAAAGAATACTGGGAAATTCTTGCCATGCTCTCCAGGGATCTTCCTGATCCAGGGATCAGGCCCACATCTCTTATATCTCCTGCATTGGCAGTCATGTTCTTTACCACTAGTGCCACCTGGGAAGCCCATTTAACACACAAGGAAATCAAATATAGAGAGTTGAAATGCCTTTTCCCAGGGCTAATGATTGGCAAAGCTAAACACTGGCAAAGGATCTGAATTTGGAAGTTCAGTCTCCGAAGTTTCCATCATGTTCTTCTGAGAAAGGAAAAGATGAAAACTGAGAAAATGGATGGTGCCACAATGATGACGCCAAGACACAGGAAGCTTCTGAATAGACTGCTGGGTAAGCTGTTCCTAGGGGAGAGTACACCAGGGACAACTAGGTTCCAATAAAAATGATGTTTTTCATAGCGGCTGTACTAGTTTGCATTCCCACCAACAGTGTAAGAGGGTTCCCTTTCTCCACATCCTCTCCCGCATTTATTGCTTGTAGACTTTTGGATCGCAGCCATTCTGACTGGTGTGAAATGATACCTCATTGTGGTTTTGATTTGCATTTCTCTGATAATGAGTGATGTTGAGCATCTTTTCATGTGTTTGTTAGCCATCTGTATGTCTTTGGAGAAATGCCTATTTAGTTCTTTGGCCCATTTTTTGATTGGATTGTTCATTTTTCTGGTGTTGAGCTGCATAAGTTGCTTGTATATTTTTGAGCCACTATGGAAAACAGTGTGGATATTCCTTTAAAAATTACAAATAGATCTGCCTTATGACCCAGCAATTCCACTACTGGGCATACACACCGAGGAAACCAGAATTGAAAGAGACACATGTACCCCAAAGTTCATTGCAGCATTGTTTATAATAGCCAGGACATGGAAACAACCTAGACGTCCATCAGCAAATGAATGGATAAGAAAGCTGTGGTACATATACACAATGGAGTATTACTCAGCCCTTAAAAAGAATAAATTAGAATCAGTTCTAATGAGATGGATGAAACTCGAGCCGATTATACAGAGTGAAGTAAGCCAGAAAGAAAAACACCAATACAGTATACTGACACATATATATGGAATTTAGAAAGATAGTAATGATGACCCTGTATGTGAGACAACAAAAGAGACACAAAGGTATAGAACAGACTTTTGGACTCTGTGGGAGAGGGAGAGGATGAGATGATTTGGGAGAATGGCATTGAAACATGTATACTATCATGTAAGAAATGAAGTGCCAGTTTATGTTCAATACAGGATACAGGATGCTTGGGGCTGGTGCACGGGATGATCCAGAGAGATGATATGGGGTGGGAGGTGGGAGGGGGTTTCAGGATTGGGAGCACATGTACACATGTGGCTGATTAATGTCAAATTATGGCAAAACCAATACAGTATTGTAAAGTAGAATAAAATAAAAAAATTCAAACAAAATGATGTTTTTCTTTAATTTTTGTTGTGATCTTATAGCACCTGCAAAATTGCTATGCACTCAGCAACTGCTTTGGATCTTTGGGTTAACTTTAAGTGTTACAGTGGGTGGACTGGTAAGGACAGCTCCACAACTTCAGGTATCAAAGACAGTTTTGTGATGATTCTGAGGTTTGTAGGGGAGTGGAATGTGATAGTTAAAATACAGTCACCTGAAAAGTTTAAAACTAAACTTCTATTACACAGAGTGAAGTAAATCAGAAAGAGAAAGACAAATGTAGTATGCTAATGCATATATATGGAATCGAGAAAAGTGGTATTGCTGAACCTATTTTCAGGGAAGGAATAGAGATGTAGGTGTAAAGAATGGACTTATGGACACGGAGAGGGGAGGGGGGATGAATGGACAAAGTAACATTACATGTATACTCTACCATGTAAAATAGATAGCTAGTGGGAAATTGCTATACCACACAGGGAGCCCAGCCTGGTGTTTTGTGACGACCTGGAGGGGTGGGATGGAGGAGTTGAGGGAGGCTCTCCAGGGAGGGTATATGTGTATACGTATGACTCATTCACATTGTTGTATGGCAGAAATCAGCACAACATTGTAAAGCAGTTATCCTCCAATTAAAAAAAGGAACACTTTGAAAGAAAAAAATAAAAAAACACTGGCATGAAGATAACCTGGAAAATAAATAAAGATTTAAATGTCAAAAAAAGAAAATCTAACTAAACCTCTGGCAGATATGACCATGTAACTGGACATTTTCAAGTGCTCTCCCAAGGACTTCTCAGCAAGGTCAATGCAAACAATCATGTGTATCAAGATGATTGTGAACAACCCTGTGCAGTGAAACACGTTATAATGTAGCCTTTAATTATTATAATGCAGGTGTTGTGACTGTATTGCATTGCATCACTTTCATTTGCCCTCTTACCCCTCCACACCTTTCTGATTTATAGCAAAGAGGTCTCTATTTTACTCCATCATGAGCATCCAGCCTGTATCAGGATTTCCTGTCATCAGAAGCTTATTCAGACGGACTTCCCTGGTGGTCCAGTGGTTAAGAATCTGCTTTACAATGCAGGGGACTCAGGTTCAATCCCTGATTGGAGAGCTAAGATCCCATATGCCATGGAGCAACTAAGCCTGTACACTCCAGTCCACATGATAAAGCTGATCCCACAAGACCGAATAAGTAAGTAAGTATAAAAAAGAAGCTTATGTTTATCCTTTTAGTGATCAAACTCAGTTATTTCTAATTTAATACTGATTTAATACTATCAACATAAATAAAATACTTTGTTTTGACTGGTAGTATGGAAGAGCATATAATAAAATCCATTTTTTTTTTCTGTGAATTTCAAAGGCAGTGCATTAGAAAGTTCATCTATTTTTCTTCTGTGATTCATCATCAATTTGGAGATTTTTTTTTTTGTGGTACAAATGAAATCAGAATATTTCCTTTCCTTATGTCTTCTCACATTGTGTGGGTTTATTAACTGCATGAGTCATATGGTTAAAACTTCTGAAAATTTCTGATTTAATAAACAGCAAGAGAACAGACCTCCTTTATCTCTGGGGCTGGGTCTCCCATGCTTTTCAGACAGTTGCCCAGAGCTATGAGATGTGGAGCAAGTGAGTGACTGACTGGGGGAGGTAGGTGGGGCAGACACTCACTCAGTCTCTCAGGATAACACTTGTCTGAGCCTGTTTATCTTCTACATTTAAACTCAGCAAATCTGTCTCTGGACCTGAGAGATGTGGAAAAATTCATGGGGATGTGGAAATATTTTTCCATGAAAATATAAAAAATGAGTTGATTTTATAAGAACATGAAGTAAATGAACATGCTGGGATTAATGCATGTTTTCTAGAGCTGATATAACAATGTACCACAGACTAGGTGGCTCAAACAACAGGTTATTGCCTCATAGTTCTGGTGTCTAGAAATCCAGAATCAAGGTGTCGGAAGATTAGTTCATCCTGAAGTTTTGAGGAAGGATCTGTACTATGATTCTCTCCTGGATTCTGGTAGCAGCAGGCATTCCTTGTCTTGCAGATAGCATTCTCCCTGTCTTCACACCATCTTCCTCTATGAGTATCTGTCTCTGTGACCAAATTTCCCACTTCATATAAGGATACCAGTCTTACAGGACTAGGGTCCACCCTACAGATTTCATTTTAACTTGATTACATCTGTGAAGACTGTGTTTTTGAAAAAGATCTTATAAAGTAACTGGCTTGCAGTTTATCTTTGTGTGTGTCGGGGGGGGGGAGGAGGGAGACAATTCAACTCATAATGCTCACCAAGAAAACAAAATGATGTACAGACTTAAAAGTAATTCTTCCAAAGAAGACATTCAGATGGCCAATAAACACATGAAAAGATGCTCAGCATCGCTCATTACAAGAGAAACACAAATCAAAACTACAAAAAAGTATCACTCATACTAACCACTCAGAATGGCCATCATAAAAAAAAACACAACTATAAACAATAAATGCTGGAGAGGGTGTGGAGAAAAGGGAACCCTACTTCACTGTTGATGGCAATGTAAAGTGACACAGCCACTATGGAGAACAGTATGGAGATTCCTGAAAAAACTGGAATAAAACTACCATATAACAGCAATCCCACTACTGGGCATATTCCAGAAGAAAACCACAATTCAAAAAGATACATGAACCCCAGTGTTAACCGCAACACTATTTACAATTGCTAGTACATGGAAGCAACTTTGATGTCCATTGACGGATGAATGGATAAAGTTGTGGTATATAGATACAATGGAATATTACTTGGCCATAAAAAATGAATTTGATTCAGTTGTAGTTAGGAGGATAAACCTAGAACCTGTTATACAAAATGAAGTAATTCAGAAAGAGAAAAACAAATGTATTAATGCATATATATGGAATCTAGGAAAATAGTACTGATGAACCTATTTACAGGGAAGAAATGGAGATGCAGACATACAGAACAGACTTGTGGACATAGTGGGAGAAGGAGAGGGTAGGACAAATTGAGAAAGCATCATTGACATATATAAACTATGCTGTGTATATTTCACACTATCCTGTGTGAAATAGATAACTAGTGGGAAGCTGCTATAAGCACAGAAAGCCCAGCCTGATATTTTGTGATGACCTAGAGGGGTGCAATGAGAGGGAGGAGGAAGGAACAAGAGAGAGGAAAGATATATATCGGTTTCCCAGGTGGCACTAGTGGTAAAGAACCTGCCTGCCAATGGAGGAGACATAAGAGACCCTGGTTCGATCCCTGGATCAGAAAGATCTCCTGGAGGAGAATATGGTAGTCTACTCTAGGATTTTTGCTTGGAGGATCCCATGGACAGAGAAGCCTGGTGGGCTACGGTCCATAGGGTCACAAAGCATTAGACATGACTGACGTGACTTAACATGCATGCACGTCTATATAAAAAAGTTGTGACTTATTGTATTGTTTGGCAGAAACCAAATCAACATTACAAAGCAATTATCTTCCAATTAAAAAAGAAAAAAGTGAACCTAGGGAACCTGCAATCTTTAAGTAAAACCCTTCTGACTCTTCTTCCTCATACAGCATTTCTTCCTGATTTAAATAAGAACTATTCCTTCCCTGGAGGCTCAGACAGTAAAGAATCTGCCTGCAGTGAGGGAGACCTGAGTTCAGTCCCTGGGTTGGGAAGATCCCTTGGAGGATGGCATGGCAACCCACTAAAGTATTCATGCTTGGAGAATCCCCATGGACAGAGGAGCCTGGCAGGCTACAGTCCATGGGGTTACAAATAGCCGGACATGGCTGAGCAACTAAGCACATCACTTTGTGTGAACATAATTTTCCACCTCTTGAAAATCTGAATACATTTTGAAATCAAACCATTGGTTTGCATCCTATATTATATGGAACATCTGGGGCAAGAACTTTTCGCAAGTCGCTTTTTTTTGAGGTTCTGTTTTCTGATCTCTCAGATGGGTATTAATATGCATGCTACAAGTATCATACTAGAACATATAAACCCTGCAGTGTAGAGACTTGAGTCTGTGTGTTCTCTGACAGGAGTCAAGCAGCAGCTGGAACGGTCCTGAAACATGATAAACTGTTACTACTTGTTGAACTCATGAGTGAATGAACACACATGCTGTGTAAAGTTCGTTTTATGCATATAAAAGAATTACAAGTTAGGATGTTCTGTATTGGAGAGCTGGCAGCAGAGAGGAAGAAGCATGGCCTTGAAAGTCAAAAATGGGGTTTCTAGTCTCAGCAATGCTAACTCACTGTGTGTTAACTGTGACGTAGGGAGATTAACCACTCAACCCTCCTTCACTCAAAAATATTAAATGCAATGTTTTGTGGGAGAAGAAAATGGCAACCCACTCAGTACTCTTGCCTGGAAAATTCCATGGATGGAAGAGCCTAGTAGGCTACAGTCCATGGGGTTGCAAAGAGTCGGACATGACTGAGCGACTTCACTTTCTTTCTATAGTTTCTTTTGCAGAAGGAAATGGCAACTCTCTCCAGTGTTCTTGCCGGGGGAGTCCCATGGATGGAGGGGACTGGTGGGCTACAGTCTATGGGGTTGCAGAGTCGGACATGACTAAGCAACTAACACAATGCTTTGTGACATGCAATGCAGTGTTAACGTATGTTCCTAAATCCCATGCAGAAGAATTAAGCCCCATGGTGTATGCTCTCAGGTTTTCTTGGGACTATTACTAATTTCAACTCTTCCCTTTGTGTTTCCTGCCACACCCTTGAGAACCAGCTGAAATGGAACCCACCCTCAAGTGTTCCCCTCATGTAAGGGGAACAGATGTAACATTTAGTCAGGCTTTCTCTCACTTGTATTCTTCTCCACACTTGATGCAGAATTTCATTGAAGTTTCATGTGCAAAAAACAACCAGGAATGAAAAGTAGTGAGTTTGGATTACTTTCCCAGAGTAGTGGAAATTTAGAATTCTTATAATGCAAATCAACGTAAAGTCCATTTAGAATCAGACAAAATGATGATTATTTTATGTCTCTGGGCCCAGAGCGAAGCCACTTCCAGCTAGTCTGGTATCTAATAACATTTACAAAGTTATTTCTAGCAAAACACAAATCTTTGGGGAATAGCTCATGCCTAGCTATTTCATGCCTTTTCACACTTGGCATGAGCAGATCTAGGATTTGATGTGGAAAATTCTCCTTGTTATAAGAATTTTGATTCTGAAAATATCTCTTTTCCTCTCTCTCATCCCCTAAAACTACCTGGTAGTGAAAGAAGTCACTGGGGAATAATTCAGTAAGTAACATGAAAGTTAGCCTGCAAGTAAGATCACCTCTCTTGTTGAAGTGATGTCTCAGAAGACAGGCCCCAGCTTCCTCTGCCTGGGATGACAGTTCCTATTGGTTCCATTCACTCACACAAAGTCTGTCCAGTGCATGTCTTGGGCAGTACAAGTCTTTTCTTCTACATGTTTCTAATAATGTTAACTGTTCAATTTCCTCTGCCAATCTTATTCTGTAAGCAATGCAACTCTTCAAAGTGAGGACACTGACTCAAATAGGAATTACCCATCTCACATTTACCAATACCCTTGCCTATGGAGTCCAGTGAGAAGTGATGGATGGATAGTTATAAACAAAAATCTTTTCAAATTTCAAATCCCTGAAATAACCATGGTATCTTTTGGAATATAGACTCAGAAATCCTTATATGATTTATTGATGGTGTCCTCTACCTTGTCCAGAGAAGCGTCCATGTAGCATAAACTGTAGCAGGTTCTAAAGCAGGTGAACATCACGTGGATTTGCACTTAGAAACCTCATATTGCCAAGGGAGAATATATAGATAAAGAAACAATAACAACACATTTATAAATGACAAATGATAGATGATAGATATAGAGATAGATAGAGAGGACACTTTATCTAGGGGAGAATTTTTCTATCTAGAGTCCCTGAGATTGTTGGTCAGAAAACGTCATAACCGATCTGGCTTTGAAGAATGGGAAGGAGATAGTATTCTGGGCTGAGAGAGTAAAACATGAACAAATGCAAATGTGGATGTGGTATAGCAGTGATAAGCAGTTCTGTATGACTGAAAGATTTAAAAAAAAAAAAAATTAGGAGGAGTGGTCAGAAGCAAACTGGAAAATCTGGACCAGGTCTTGAATCTCCCACCAGGCCTGAAAGACCTTTTCTACTGCCTTGTCGTCTTTTGGCGGCTCAGCAGCTACCCCTACTGGCAAGGCTGAGTTGGTAGCCAGAGTTTTGAATACTGTTTCCTGTCTTTTCTCTAGAAAAGCCTTTCTGAGAATATGTCCTATATATGAGCATACGGCTCCCAACCCTCACTCTTCTCCCCAAGCTATTCTGTTAAAAGGGAGTGTGAGGGCTAGTGCTGCACCTGTGTGTATCACAGTTCGTCAGCAAGGGATCGACAGCCAAAGCCACACGCAGCAACATCGACTACAGAGGGGTGTACTGCTCGAGCCTGTTTCCACAATTTTGGGCTCTGCCCAAATAACTCTACATTCTGTCACATCTGTGTGTGTGTGTGTGTGTGTGTGTGTGTGTGTGTGTGTTAGGTGCTCATATGTATCTGGCTCTGAGACCCACAAATTGTAGCCTTCTAGGCTTCTCTGTCCATGGCATGGAATTCTCTAGGCAGGAATACTGGAGTGGGTTGCTACTCCCTTCTCCAAGGGATCTTCCCGAGTCAGGGATTGAACAGGCATCTCTTATATCTCTTGCATTGGTAGATGGGTTCTTTACCACCTGAACTACCAGGTCACTAAAGAAAATATGAAACAGAGACTCCCACAACAGAATCTGTGGAGTCCTAATCCCGCTGTTCGTGTTTTCTATAGTTTTTACTTCCAGAAGAATCACAGTACAGCATGGTCTCTTGTCTTCTTTAGTTGTCTCCATCCACTGATTGATACCTTCAATTTTTAATGCCAGTTATGTGCCAGGAATGACCGCAAATTTATCCCCTACAGAAAGGAGGATTTCTATTTTCAGAACTGCAGATGAGTATAACACTCATGACTTTTGTTCCAACATTCTATCAACTAGCTTTCCCAATGTTTCCAAAGAAAAATTCGACTTTTCTCCTGCAGAGAAATTTTAGCACATGAGGGTGAAGGAACGTCAATCTTTCAAGTTAAAGATTGACGGTGGCAAGAAGTAAGTCAATGCAGTGTTTCTCCTTATACAGTGAGGGCAGTTGGTAGGAAGGAGTCTGGGTTGAAAAACAGGATTACTTCAGGGCTTTGACCATCCTGGTAAAATCCAGTTTTGCTCTCAGCTCTTTTTCTCTAGGAAAGTTGGGAATCCTAGTTTGCTCCATTTCTGGGGCACAGGAGATACCACTGCAGTTTGAGGAAAAGGAGACATTTACAGGACTCACTGCTCCCCACCATCTTCAGGAACGATGTCCACCATTAGGTTAAGTTCTAGAAGAAACAGCAAATGGGGTAGAATAACAAGCACTTGAGTTTGGGTTTTTGGTTTTTCCCAGTGTCAGATCAAGTTCCTAGCAATCTTTCTGTCTATAAATGGGGTACAGACCAGCCTGGGTAAGACTCTGGGGTCACTCAAGCATGTCACAACATGGCTCAAATCCATGTGCTATGGAAGCATCTAGCTAAGGAGTAATAAAGAGCAGGTGTCAGCAGGGTCATTGTAATAGAAAGAGATGGAGTGAGAGAAGGAAAATAGGTTTAGTACATTCCAAATTGTAACCCTTGTTAGCCAACCCTTGTATTAATCTGCTCAGGTTGCTATAGCAATCACATAGACTGGGGGCTTAAACAATATACATTCCTTTCCTTACGGTTCTGAAGGCTGAAACTCCACGATCAGGGAGCTGACCAATTTGGTCATCGGTAAGAGCTCTCTCTCTCTGTCTCTTCCTGGATTGTAAAGAGCTGTCTTCTTGCTGTATCCTCACATGGTAAACAGAGATCTCTCTCTCTTCTTGTTGTAATTATAAAGCCTCTAACTAATCCTCTCATGAGGGCCCCATCCTCAAGAACTCTCTAAACCTAATTATCTCCCTAAGGCCTTGGGGGTTGGGGCATCAACATATGACTGGAGAAGGGCAAAATCTAGTCCATAGCATGTCTTCACTGATGGCTCAGTGGTAAAGAATCCATCTGCCTGCCAATACAGGAGAGGTGGGTTTAATCCCTGGATGGAGAAGCTCCTCTGGAGAAGGAAATAGCAATCCACTCCAGTAGTCTCACCTGGAAAACTCCATGAATAGAGGAGCCTCACAGGCTGCAGTCCATGGGGTCACAAAGAGTTGGACATGATGGAGCAACTGAAAAATGAATGGTATGTATGTAACAGAGAAGACTCAGGATGAAGAGGGAGAGGAGAGAAGAATCTGGCTTCTTAGAGGAATGATGCTGAAGCTGGAGCTCCAATACTTTGGCCTCCTGATGTGAAGAGCCAACTCATTGGAAAATACCCTGATGCTGGGAAAGTTTGAAGGCAGGAGGAGAGGGAATGACAGAAGATGAGATGGTTGGATGACATCACTGACTCAATGGACCTGAGTTTGAGTAAACTCAGAGAGATAGTAAAGACAGGGAAGCCTGGTGTGCTGCAGTTCATGGGGTCACAAAGAATTGGACACAATTTAGCGACTGAACTGAACTGAACTGAACTAATAGAGGGTGGAGTTGGGGTTCTGGTTTGAATTCAAGAAATGGAAACCATTCTTAGTCTGTCAGTGTGAAAATTGAGACACTAAAGGGAAATGTGAGCTTAGAAACCTGGTGGAAGAGATGAAAGAGCAAAGACTAGGGAGGGTTCACTCATATCCCTTCCTCTCTGGTTCAGTGTCAGGAAAATACTGCTGCACCCATAGGTCTGGAGACTTCAGGAAATGGCCACTGGTATAAAAAATGCTCTTAATCTGTTCAAAGTTTTGTTACCACTTAATGAGAATAAGTCTGTGGGTGAGGGAGTCTGGGGAAATACATTTTTAAGGCTTCTGGTCCCTGTGATGTAAGAGAGGACATAAAACTAGGTGGAAATGGGTATTGGATGCTAGTGGATGATATCCAGCAAGCTCTCCTCTGGGATGTTTGCCTGCTCCTTCATGGTTCACAGCTGCTCATGTCTTGATCTATGTTGGGATTCCACACACACTGGTGGAGCAAATGAGAGTCAACTGTCTCCTGCAGTCAAGAGAAAAGGAACCCTAGCTTGTCAAGAATGCATGTTTGTATTTGTATTAAGTGGCTTGCCTTGATTTCACAAGTCAAAAATTTAGATATTTCCCCTACATAACCTGTCTCCCTCCCTCCATCCCAAGCTGCAGTAAAATCAAATGAATTTCTACTCATGCAAAAGTATTATTGAGCAATTTCTTCCTTGCTGGAGGCTACAAATCTTGTTAAGTACTAGATAATGTTAAATGAAAGAGGTTAGTAAAGAGGCAAGGCCAGTAAAAAGAAGCTGGGTGAAAATGCACAGCAGTATTAAATAAGTCAAACTGTCTGGAACTCTCTATAAGTGAAATGGGAGAGCAGAGGAGCAAAGATCCACTGAAGGCTTGAGCACGCACAGATGACTTTATGGAAAAAGAGAGGTATCAAGTGACCTGGATTCAGAAAGAAGGATTTGATTAGAGGGAATGAGGAGAAGCTATTGCAAATATGTCTCTGTATATGGCCCAGGTCAGAGGCAGTGAAGAATCTACCTTATTGGAGCTGAAAAAGAGAGGGAATTGCATTAGGGAGGATCTATGGAATTTCTTGAAGCATTTGTGCACCATGCAATGAGTAACAGGACCTAGTGAGGTTTCTCTCCTGTTACTACCCTCTACTTCTAGAGAAATAATCACCCATTATTTTGGTTCCCTGTGGAATCAAGAAATACATTAAAATAATACTAAAAGGGGGGTATTAAGAATTTCCAGGTAGACATGAAATTAGCTATCATCTCTGCTCTTCACTAGATATGATACTTGAAATAAACTAGTTAACTATATCTTAATGTCTAGATACATGCTGCTGCTGCCGCTAAGTCTCTTCAGTCATGTCCAACTCTGTGTGACTGCACAGATGACAGCCCACCAGGCTCCTCTGTCCCTGGGATCTTCCAGGCAAGAACACTGGAGTGGGTTGCCATTTCCTTCTCCAATACATGAAAGTGAAAAGTGAAAGTGAAGTCACTCAGTGGTGTCCAACTCTTAGCAACCCCGTGGACTATAGCCCGCCAGGCTCCTCCATCCATGGGATTCTCCAGGCAAGAATACTGGAGTAGGTGGACATTTTCTTCTTAGATACATGATAGGGAGAGTCAATCCTAAAGGAAATAAATCCTGAATATTCATTGGAAGGACTGATGCTGAAGCTTTAGTATTTTGGCCACCTGATGTGAAGAGCCAATTCATTGGAAAGGACCCTGATGCTGGGAAAGGTTGAAGGCAGGAAGAGAAGGGGATGACAGAGGATGAGACAGTAGGGTAGTATCACTGACTCAATGAACATGAGTTTGAGCAAACTCTGAGAGATGTTGAAGGACAGGGAGTCCTGCTATGCTGCAGTCCATGGGGCCACAAAGAGTTAGACAAGACTTAGAAACTGAACAACAACTATATATACACATGTATGTATATATGTGCATGTATATATACATATATATGATATATATATATATATCCTAGGATTATCATATAAAGAAAAAAATAGGTCAAACAGTGCATTTTTCATGGTGCCTAACATATAGTAAATATTAAAAAATTGTTAACTCCCCCTTTTTCCCTTTAATGGGTAGAGAAACTAACCACTCATTAACCACATCTAGGTATATGAGAACTTTTAGATTTCAGAATAATCTCAAGAATTATCCTCTTTTAGTTCTTTAAAAAAGCAAAACAAAACAAAACAAAACCCTAACTTCCAAAATAAAATACACTAGGTAAAGTTTCCAGAGTTTGGAATTTTACAAAGCTGCTTACATGCCAGAACCTCACATAAAGTGTCTGGGTTTTGCACTTAGGGAATCGGTGTCTCCATGATGCACATAAAATGTGAAGAGTTTGCTTCTCATCAAGACATGAAAGAATGACTGATTGTAGAATGCCAGACAAGATAATTAGATGGTACAGACAATAGCTATTATTGCAAGCACTAACACATGGTAACTTGCATGCTACCATGCCAGAACTGTCAAAAATCCTCAAACTATATATCCTGGAATACACTGAAAGCATCACTTCATACCTGAGCATCTGCATGAGCAAATGAGGGGCCAATTACTTCACCTCTCAAATACAGAGGGTGATTTGATTTCTTTAACTTACACTTGCTTAACCTTCTTGGCTGAAGGATAGCATAGCACAATGTAGAAGTGCCCTCTAACGTTACTTTAGGGACAAAAATCGACTGAGGGTGGGAAAAACCTGGCCTCTGATACTTGCAGGTGTATTTTTCTTGGGAAGCAAGATTACTAGAGAAACAAAAGATTTGGTTCGTTTGGCTTGGCAAGTCAAAAATGCAATCCTAGGGGAAGACTTTATTTAGAAACTTTATTTTTCCCCTATTAACTTGAATAGTTTGTGGAGGGAAAAAAAGAACTATAAATGGTTCATAAGTTCACAATTATTTTTGTTTTGGTTTTAAAAACAAAATGCACTATCCCCACCCAGGTAGATCTTGCTATAGATTAATTTCACTTTTAATTGGTTACTATGCAGTTCCTCACAAAGCTGCAGTTTGGGCTGGAAGATATTTTAGAGCATGTGCACATATAGGGGGACTCTTGGCTATTACTACTGTCTTCTGAATCTACCAGAGAAGGAAATGGCAACCCACTCCAGTATTCTTGCCTAGAGAATCCTGTGGACAGAGGAACCTCGTGGGCTGCTGACTATAGGGTTGCACAGAGTCGGACACAACTGAAGCGACTTAGCATGCATGCATGCATGCATTGGAGAAGGAAATGGCAACCCACTGCAGTATTCTTGCCTGGAGAATTCCAGGAACAGAGCAGCCTGGTGGGCAATCATCTATGGGGTTGCACAGAGTTGAACACAACTGAAGTGACTTAGCAGCAGGAGCAGCCTGAATACAATGGTCCCCTCTCCCCTGGGATTTCTCCTTTTAAACACAGCCTTTCATTGACCCTGCTCTACCTCTTTCCATAATTTCCAAATCATTGAGTTTTGGCTTTTCCCACCCTCCATTCACTGTTCAACTTCTCATAGTCTGGTTTTTGCCCCACTACAATCATGAAACTGAATTTTGAAAATCACCAGTAATTACCAAGTTCAAAAGAGACAGTCTGTCTTTATTTACATGATGTCTCTGAGTAATTTTATACTGTTGATCACTCCTTCCTGCTTGAAACTGCTCTACCCTTTCTTGGTCCTTCTTTCCCATGATCCCTCTTGTTCCATTTCCTTTCCTGGCTTCCCTCACACACTTGCAGAGTACATTTCCTCCTCTCTGGGTGATCAGATCCACACCTGTATCTTCAATTTTCCCCTATATTCTATGACCACAAAAATGATATTCCAAGTCCTATTAGCTTGCATCACCTCTAGTCTCATATTTCTAGTTGCCTAAAAGACAAGTCATCCTGGTTACCCTACTCCATGAACCTCCAAATCAATTGTTTAAGACTGAATTGACTGTGTTCCTGATGGTTCTAACCATACCTCAGGTCAATGAATGGCAACATCCTGTTGCTTGCATGCTAAGTCACTTCAGTTGTGTCCGACTCTGTGCAACCCTATGGACAGTAGTCCACCAGGCTTCTCTGTCCATGGGATTCTTCAGGCAAGAATACTGGAGTGGGTTGCTATGCCCTTCTCCAGGGAATCTTTCCAACCCAGTGATCGAACCTGCATCTGTCACATCTTCTGCACTGGCAGATGTGCTCTTTACCACTAGGCCACTAGCACCACCTGGGAAGCCCGTCAGTTGCTTAGGCTAGAAATCTTTGGGTTGTTTATGAATTTTTTTCACCTACAACATTCAAATTCACCAGTGACATAGCTTATTAATTATACCTCATCAATGTATCTTGAGGGAGCTTCCCTGATAGCTCAGTTGGTAAAGAATCCACCTGCATTGTAGGAGACCCCAGTTCAATTTCTGGGTCAGGAAGATCTGCTAGAGAAGGGGTAGACTACCCACTCCAGTATTCTTGGGCTTCCCTTGAGGCTCAGCTGGTAAAGAATCCACCTGCAGTGTGGGAGACCTGGGCTTCCCTTGTGGCTCAGCTGGTAAAGAATCTGTCCACAATATGGGAGATCTGGATTTGATCCCTGGGTTGGGAAGAGCCCCTGGAAAAGGGAAAGGCTACCCACTCCAATATGCTGGCCCAGAGAATTCCATGAATTATATAGTCCACGGGTTGCAAAGAATTGAACACGACTGAGCGAATTTCACTGACTTTCACTAAATGTATCTTGAATCCTTATTCTTTTCTCTCTCTCTGTTCTGCCACAACATTATTTCAAAGTCTAAGCATTTCTCATCTACGATGACTACAGTGAATTGGCCTTTTTCTGTTACTGTCAAACCTCTTTCTAATCCATTCTGTATATTGTATAAGAGGTAGCCCTTTAAGTCATATTTTTCATGTTTCTCAACTACAAAAAAGTATACAAAATGAAAACTAGACAGTAGATCCTAATGTATAAGACATAAAGTTCCAAATCCTCAGTTTGGTGCCAGCTTATATTTCCACTGCATCTGGCCATCTTCCATTTACACTCACACAGACACCATGCTTCAGCCACTCCATTACCATATCACTTAAATTCATTCATGTGATTGCCTTCTTGTCATCAGAAAGGGCCCTTTCCACCTGGTGAACTCCAGCTCATCTCTTGAACTATAACTCAACTGTTGTCACCTTTGTGAACTGATACCTCTGAGCTGAATGAACAAGGAGTGACTTCCTTTGAAATTCCATTGCAATTTTCTAACTATTAGTACCAATTTTCACCATAGGATTATTATATTTAAACTGTGTACTTGTCAATCCTCTGGCTAAGATCATTAAATCCCTGAAATCAGAGCATGTGTCTGATTTATTTTATACCTCCAGCATTTACCACATTGCCTGCCATTTGGGAGCTGGTGAGTCTTCAGAATCAATGAATGAATGAATGCCTTCTATAAAAGTGCACACTATAATCTTTGTTAGACTCATGTTTTTAAAAAACCCGAGACATTTCTAATGTTCCAATTCATAGGTCTTTATTATTTCCCTTTGAGAATGATTTCTCAAGTGGCTTTTTTTCCTTTTAATTATGCAAATGACCACCTTGTGGTACTTTTATGTAATCTATTTATTTGGCTTTATTTAGAGAGTGAATAAGAGCATTGTACTTACTCATAGAGCAGCAGAGAATGGGATGCTTAGACAGCATCACTGACTCAATAGACATGAATTTGAGCACACTCTGAAGATAGTGAAGAACAGGGAAGCCTGATGTACTGCAGTCCATGGGGTTGTAAAGAGTTGGACACGACTTCGTGACAGAACAAGAATAGCTAATGAGTGCTAATGGAGTCTATTTGGCTCTAAATTGCAGAGCAGAGAAAGTAATTTAAAAGATCCTAAATTGAAATATTGACCAGTCTCTTTCTAATAGTCTCTGTATATCATACATAAAATAAGTCTGAATTAGCCTCCTTAGAGGGTCTCAGTAATTAAAAGAAAAATCTTAACAGATCTAGTTAACTAATGAAATCAAAGGTAAGGGGAAGTTACAACAAGGAAATTTCCTGAGACTGATGCGTACATTTAGAGAATGACCCCCAAAGAACAAGAGATTGCATTAAAGAATGTTATTTTAAAAAGTAAGTTATGCTATTAACCAGGAATTGGGGCATATTTTTCTTTATGATAGGAAATAATATCCAGCCAGAGAATGTAACCTGTGGCATCCATGTTTTAAAAGTAGTCTCTGTATATCCTACATAAAATGAGTCATGTCTTGGTAGCCAGGAGACATATTTTTTTGTGCCAACACAGAAACAGCAGAATTCAGTGAAAAAATATTCCATGCTGCGTAATTGACCAGATGCCATAATGAAAGACATGGGCTTCCTCAAGTCAGTTTACAGGACTCCCTCCCTCAGACTCTGAGTCAAGCCCCCTGGGCTTTACTCAAAGTTAAGCCATCACTGGTTTTCATTTCCTCCCTTTCATTTTTTTAAACATATTATTTTGGTAGCATCATTAAGAGTTCCAACTAAGAGAAATAGCCATCCATATTATATATTTGATATGGATTTAAGTCTCTTATACATATTTTTCTCACTTAATCCTTATGAAAGTGATAGTGAAAGTCGTTCAGTTGTGTCTGACTCTTTGCGACCCCATGGGCTAAATAGTCCATGGAATTATCCAGGCCAGAATAATGGAGTGGGTAGCCATTCCCTTCTCCAGGGGATCTTCCCAACCCAGGGATCAAACCCAGGTATCCTATATTGCAGGTGGATTCTTTACCAGCTGAGCCACAAGGAAACCCCAAGAATACTGGAGTGGGTAGCCTATCCCTTCTCCACCAGATCTTCCAGTCCCAGGAACTGAACTAGGGTCTCCTGTGTTGGAAAAGGAAATGGCAACCCACTCCAGTATTCTTCCCTGGAGAATCCCATGGACAGAGGAACCTGGTGGGTTATAGTCCATGGGGTCACAAGAGTCGGACATGACTGAGTGACTTTCACTACTGCTCCTGTGTTGCAGGTGGATTCTTTACCAACCGAGCTATCAGGGAAGCCCTGAAAGGTCAGAATTATTAACCTCATGTAATAGATGAGGAGGTGGTTAAATGAGAAGTATCTTGAAAGATGGATTTTAAAGAGCAATGAGGTAACCTGTTTCCTCCCGGGGGGTCCATCAGCCATTGATGCCACTGTTTCTGGCATTAGAACTGCCTGGACATGAACCATGAGACCCAAGTCTCTGAATTCATCCTTTCAGCCTCTCTGAGCAGTCCCTTCAGAGGCAGATGCCCATCAGTCTGTCCTTTAGCCTGTATCTAATTGAGCACATGGGAAATCAGCTCACTATCTTGGTCATTATTTCAGACCCTTATCTACACAGCTCCATGTACTTCTTGCTCAGCAGCTTGTCTCTTCTTGACATCTTCTTAACCACCACTACCATCTCCAATATGCTAGTAAACCCTCTGTGTGGGATCACCATCATCTCCTTCTCACCTTACTTGGCTCAGATGTATTTCCTCATCACCTTTGGGACAGCCAAAAGATCTTTTTCTCAATCATGGCTTATGACTGCTCCCTGGCCATCTGCTACTCACTGCACTACATGACGATCATGACTACCCTTCAGTGTGCCTAGTTGGTGATGGTACCCTGGATTCCAGGCAACCTCATCTCCGTGGTCCACACAATATTGATACTCTATTTGTCATTTTGTTTTAATCTAGAGAATGTTCTCTAGTTTATGCACTGCCCTCAACAGGTTCACTTGTCTTTTTTTTTCTGTTGCAGAAATAGAAATATTCCCATCTACATAATTACCTTTGCTGACAGATTATCTAATCCCAATCTTAAAAGCAAAGCAGCACTACCAAAAAAGATGCAGAGACAAACTCATTGAAAATGATCATAAGAAAGAAAGACATATGTTGACAACAGTCTATTTGCCTGTTAGAAAAAAGTTAAAGGATATGACTGTATTCTTCACAGTCATGTCAACAGTGTTTATTTGCTTCTCAAATATCTGGTGGAGTAAGGAAAGGAGAGGATCACAGAATATTATTGGTCAGGAGAGTGGAAGGCTGGGCATTAGAGGCTGTGACCTGAGCAGGTTCCATGGCCAGGACAGTGAGTATGTAGAAGAGAACTTGAGGCTTTTCTTGCCCTCTTCATAAGCTGTGGAGGTTCTTGTCTGTAGAAGGGCAGTCTGTTCCCAAGATCCAATGTAATACATAGGCATATTGTTCTTGTGAAGAAGGAATGAATGGTCATGCAAATAATGCTTAAGACAGAATTAATTATGGTGGAGAATGACGTGAAAGGCACTATTTAACTCGATGTAAATGTAAGGAGCAGTGGCTGTGTTTTGCTGGAGCAGCTGTGAAGAGATATCCCATGTCCAAGGTAAGAGAAACACAAATAAGACTGTAGGTGCTGCGAGAGGCATCAGAGGGCAGACACACTGAAACTATAATCACAGAAAACTAGTCAATCTGATCACACAGACCACAGCCTTGTCTAACTGAATGGAACTAAGCCATGCTGTGTGGGGCCACCCAAGATGGGCAGGTCATAGAGGAGAGGTCTGACAGAATGTGGTCCACTGGAGAAGGGAATGGCAAACCACTTCAGTATTCTTTTTTTTTAATACCAAGTATACTTTATTTATATCAAACTTTAATATGTATAAGATATTCTAACATATTTAATATTTTAACTCACATTTTATTTTTATACACACTATGATATTTATTTATTTTTTAATTTTACTGCATTGGTTTTGCCATACATTGACATGAATCCACCACAGGTGTACATGAGTTCTCAACCCTGAACCCCGCTCCACCACCCTCCCCATATCATCTCTCTGGGTCATCCCAGTGCACCAGCCCCAAGCATCCTGTATCCTGTGTCGAATGTAGACTAGTGATTTGTTTCTTATGTGATAGTATACATGTTTCAGTGCCATTCTCCCAAATCATCCCACCCGAAACAAACGGAGAAAAATCAAATCAATAAAATTAGAAGTGAAAATGGAGAGATAACAGCAGTCAACACAGAAATACAAAGGATCATAAGAGACTACTGTCAGCAATTATATGCCAATAAAATAGACAACGTGGAAGAAATGGACAAATTCTTAGAAAAGTACAACTTTCCAAAACTGAATCAGGAAGAAATAGAAAATCTTAACAGACCCATCACAAGCACAAAAATTGAAACTGTAATCAGAAATCTTTCAGCAAACAAAAGCCCAGGTCCAGATGGCTTCACAGCTGAATTCTACCAAAAATTTCGAGAAGAGCTAACACCTATCTTACTGAAACTATTCCAGAAAATTGCAGATGAAGGCAAACTTCCAAACTCATTCTATGAGGCCACAATCACCTTAATACCAAAACCTGACAAAGACGCCACAAAAAAAAGAAAACTACATGCCAATATCACTGATGAACATAGATGCAAAAATCCTTAACAAAATTCTAGCAATCAGAATCCATCAACACATTAAAAAGATCATACACTATGACTAAGCGGGCTTTATTATTCCAGAAAATTGCAGAGGAAGGAAAACTACCAAACTCATTCTATGAGGCCACCATCACCCTAATACCAAAACCTGACAAGGATGCCACAAAAAAAGAAAACTATAGGCCGATATCACTGATGAACATAGATGCAAAAATTCTGAACAAAATCCTAGCAATCAGAATCCAACAACACATTAAAAAGATCATACACCACGACCAAGTGGGCTTTATCCCAGGGATGCAAGGATTCTTCAATATCCGCAAATCAATCAACGTAATTCACCACATTAATAAACTGAAAAATAAAGGTCATATGATTATCTCAATAGATGCAGAGAAGGCCTTTGACAAAATCCAACATCCATTTATGATAAAAACTCTCCAGAAAGCAGGAATAGAAGGAACGTACCTCAACATAATAAAAGCTATATATGACAAACCCACAGCAAACATTATCCTCAATGGTGAAAAACAAAGCTATTCTACCTTAGTAGGGAGATCATTTGCTCCTTTTTCTTGGCCTCCATAGACTTTCTATTTATCATTCTCACAGTAAGTATCACTATATTTTATAATTTGTTGTTTATGGATGTCTCTTATTCCTATCAGGTTATGACTTTCCACAGGCCAATGAGAAAGACTGGGTCTGATTTTTATTTTTATATTCCCAGAATCTACTGCAGCATTTTAATATGTAGCAGATGTACAAGACTGTTTCTAAGAAGAATTAATGATGTAAGGAATGCTCAAACCAGGTAATTCCTTTACTATCTCATCTAGGGTATAAGTTTGTCCTGCATCTTACTCTGTGTAGGTTCAGTCAAAATGGTTACTTGTTGATCCCACACATATTTACTGAGCAAAATTCAAGAAAATGCATGCCCCAAATATTGGATAGTCAAAATATAGTTGTGTATCAAAAAGGGAAGGATGTAATTATTCATCTGTGATCTACCCATTAAGGGACTGTATTATCCACAGAGAATCTTAAAACAACAATAAACCATCTAAATATGTCTTTATTATTACCATGTGCTGATAATTCTAAATGAGTTCAGTGATATCATATCCCTTCCCACTAAGAGAGATTATATCCATGGCCACTCTTCCTTGGTACACCACTGCCAAAGCCCATTAGCCTCTTTTATATTTATTCTTATTTTCCAAAGCATGCCCTAATTTTTCAAGTTCATCACCAGTATAGAAATCACAGATTATGCTTTTAGGTATTTTATTGGCTTTTCTGTTCCATTGGCTATAAAATTGGGTTGGGAAATAATTTGAATCTCTATCTTTGGTCTTAAAGTGGGTCCATTTTCTACTACAAATTGAGTGAATTATACAATTAATTAGAGAATGCAAGTTAAATTAGTCCTCATTTGGTCCCATTAAATTAATCATCAGCAAGAGAGGGGTTATAAGTTCAACATTTTTTCATTAAATTTTTAATGTAGAATCTATATTAATTTTTAATTTTTTCCAATAAAATTGTGTCTTATTTACATTGACAAGACAAATCTATCAATTGACAGCATTAAGTATAGGAAATATTTGTCATTAGTAGATGCCAAGTTATACCAGCTTGTACAGCCACTCTGCTAATGGCAGACTCCAGTGGAGAAAAACATGCAAAATATTTTCAAGAACCTACGTATTCCTGTAGTGGGTTCCCTTGCAGCTCAGTTGGTAAAGAATCTGCCTACAATGCAGGAGACCTAGGTTTGATTCCTGAGTCAGGAAGATCCGCTGGAGAAAGAAATGGCAACCCACTCCAGCATTCTTACCTGAAGAGTCCCATGGACTGTAGGCTGCCAGGCTTCTCTGTTCATGGGGTCACAAGTGTTGGACATGATTCAGTGACTAAACCAGCACCACATACCTGTTGCTGAATTATGTGCTTAAAGAGTCAAAAACAGTGTGTGTTTACTTTTCAGAAATGTTACCACTTGACCATACAGATAGCATATATTAAACAACTTTGAGATACCATTTAAATAAAATGAAATATGTGTGTCTCATAAGAATTTCCAAACTGAAGACACACAGACAATTGGTTGCCAGCTAAGGCTATGTCATGAGAAGATTTGTTGAACCTTACGGTTAGAGACTTCTTTCTGGGCAAGTCCTTTATGTATCTTTTCTTAAAAAAGAAGTTCAAACACTGTGGCAGGTTAATATTTTGATATATTAGCCAACAGGATTTCTCCCTGTAATTATGTATACTTCATGACCTTTCCCAGAGCTCACACAGCTAGGGTCTTCCAAATTCATTTCTTAGGAAAAGGATGTAAGAGAAATCCGGAGCCAACAGAAGAGTCAAGTTACTGGCTTTTGAGAAAGCCTGGATTTACAGTTGGGAGTGAGAGGCATGAGTCCAGAAACCTCAGAGAAGAAAAAAATGGCAACTAGTTTGGTCCAGCTGGAACAGAAGACTCGTTCTGGGGTCTTTGAATATACTATCCACAGTGTTTGAAGGCTGATGTAGGTAGATTTGGATCTAGTAGGAAATAAGAAATAGCATCTGTACAAAGGCAAGTGCACTTACTAAACAAATCATCTAGCTCTGAAAAAATCCAGGGGCAGCTGGAGTGCTCACTTTTGGCCAACTCTCCTTCCCCAAACCTTCTGGAAGTATTTTATCACTGACATAACTGTAATCAAATGCTGGAGTGTGGAGGAAAGTTCAAGTTTATCTCAAAAGAGTCATGTAAGTGCCCATATTTTTACATGGGGACGTCTAAGAAGGCTTCTCGGAAAATGCCTTGCTACCTCTGCTCATTAGAGTATCATGGAGAAGAGCTTGAGATGGCTGAGGATTAGATTTACCTGTTTAAACTGTGAACAGGTAGCCCTTCCCCTAGATGATACCATTTACCGCTAGTCTACTGGTAAAAGAATCCCACTTCATCATAAACTAACTGCTCATCTGCTATTCTCTGAGGAAACTCAACAGCTTGAAAAGATCAGCATTCAGGTCAAGAGGCACTAGACCAATGTTAGCTTGGGGCTTCTGGAATCTGATTGTCAGACTTAGAATCCTTAACTTCTCTGTTTCTGCCTGAATGCCCACTAACAACACAATTATATGCAGCTGATCTAAGACTTGATACAGAACTTGAGAGAGCTCTCACCTGTATTCCTGTGTGGTCATTTCACTAATTTTTTCCTGTGTAAAAATGCACAAAGTCACTTTAGAGGGTAAAGAGAAAAAAAGTATGCTTTCTCAGGGAACCAAATAGGGAAATAGATTCTTCTAAGGCTCAGATGAAGCCATGTGTACCTGAGAGTGACAGCTTTCTTCAAAACCAAAGAATTTCCCAAATCTTCTAAGGATCTAATAAAAGGGACAATTTGGGATGATGGGCCATTTTTGTGCCAGCATCTATTGTCATTCAGGAAGCACTGACATGTCATTACCAGCTTGATTCATACAGATGTCATGTCTCTTGATGATCCAGCAAGCAACATGTGGAGATGACTGAACCGATGTTTGGTTCGGTCCCTTCACCTGTAGTAACATGTCTGAAAGTGTCATTTCGGGCTGAAATAATCACTTAACCTGAAGCATTTAGTGGAAATAGAAATCAAGTGGTTAACATGTATCTGCTGAGACCACCCACAACTTTTTTCTCTGTTTTTTCAACAAAGCAACAGTGACCACCATAGACTATGAATCCACCAAGAGATAGTAAGCAAGTTAATAGAATTTTTAAGAAATGACATTAATTGGAAATACATGAATTTTTTTTCAAAGTCACACTTAAAAAAAGTATGGAAACTAATTCTTTTCCTGTAGTAAAATACAGAGTGCTAAACAATGTGAACAAAAAAAATATTAATTGAATAGAGAATAAAAAAATGGATTCTGTCTTCATATAGCAGTGTGGAAACAATTATTAAATTCATAATGATAGGGACCTTTTAAAAAGAAAACTTTTAGAAGTATATGTAACAATGCAAAGTGTAATACTACAGCTTAAAAATGGGCAAATCATAATTATAAGTGTGGGTGGTTTGAGAAATGAAAAGTAAACTATATTGTAATCAAAGTTATTTATGATTTGCACACTCTGGTTTCTGTGTGATGAAAAATAAAAAGCCAAATGAATATTTGGTTTAATGAATTCATTCATCCACTGTGAAACTACAATCCTCTGAAAAATATGAAAGCAAAACTGGAAAACATGCAAATCATATTTTTTAACTTTTCAAAAGATACACATGCAAAGATAATATAAACTTAGACTTTCTTTGGACTGAAAAAGGCTAAGATTTTTTAAAAATACAAAAGAGGCTGAGTAGGTGCAGAGCTGCTGTTTTTCTTCCCTCCTAAAGCAGATTAACTAGTTGGGTTTTCCTTTGAATAGCTTAAAAGGTTCAAGGTATATCTGGCAGAGTGAATAGGTAATAATATATGCCTCATTCACCAAAGAAACAAATGTTTTGTTTCCCAACTCTAATTCTGTATTTTGTAGTAAGCTAGAGTGATATAATATACACTAGTATTATTGTAAAACAAGAGTTTATTACTTGGCTAAGTAAGTTGATCTTTGGAAAAGTTACAAGTGCTTTGAAATAAAATAAAAACTACTTAATCCAATCTTCTCTCATACAATTTCTTTCAAGGAGAACAGACACAGCCTGTTAAAATAACAAAGAATGTAGAGTTTCCATTCATGGACAAAGTGTCCTCATTCAAACTTCCACTCTAAGCTACCTTGCCCCTCTTCTCAACTTTCTTTGCAGCAGGGAAATGTGATTCCATGAAACTGCCAGGATTTTGTTTTATGTTAACTGGCTGAGCTTTTCACGTCTCACAGAACTGGTGACACCTAAATGACACACACTTTGGATTGTCCTCTTGTGTGGAAAAGACAGATAAAAGGAGGAGGAGAAACCTAACACAGGTGAGTGAGGGCAACGTGGCCATCATAAATGTTCCTGAGATCCGGGCCAAACTGAGGATTGTTGGGGAGATAAAACAAAGACTTCAGTGAAATAATTGCACAAGAGGTGTTAAATTACAAACCTAGTCCTGAGAAGTCTCCAAAATCTGGCAGCCCTAGACTGAAGCTTTACAAACGAAGTTGAATCTTCAGAATCTTTAGCCAGGCTATGAACAGAAATTATCACAATTTAAATATATTTATTAGACCATGTCTGACTTGCAAAGTGACTGCAGAACTGTGTCTGCATTTTACACAAGATGAGGATTGATGTAAAATGCCAACATTTACAGCGGGTTTGGAAGATAAGAGGGGCTTCCCCAGTAGCTCAGTTGTAATGTCATCAGCAATTCATCTGCAATGCTGGAGACACAGAAGACTCAAGTTCTATACTTGGGTCAGAAAGATTCCTTGGAGAAGAGAATGGAAACCCACTCAAGATTCTTGCCTGAAGAATTCCAATGAAAAGCAAGCCTGGTGGGCTACAGTTACAAAGAGTCAGACACTGAGTGACTTAGCAAACACACAGGCAATACACTTAGTTCAGTCGCTCAGCCATGTCCAACTCTGTGACTCGATGGACTACAGCACGCCAGGCCTCCCTGTCCATCACCAACTCCCAGAGCTTACTCAAACTCATGTTCATCGAGTGAGTGATGCCATCCAATCGTCTCATCCTCTGTCGTCCCTTTCTTCTCCCGCCTTCAATCTTTCCCAGCATCAAGGTCTTTTCCAGCGAGTCAGTTCTTCGCATCAGGTGGCCAAAGTAATAGAATTTCAGCTTCAGCATCAGTCCTTCCAATGAATATTCAGGACTGATTTCCTTTACGATTGACTGGTTGGATCGCCTTGCAGTCCAAGGTACTCTCAAGAGTTTTCTCCAAGACCACAGTTCAAAAGCATCAATTCTTCAGCTCTTAACTTTCACACAAGATAAGAGTGAATATTTTGGAATGAAATTCTATTTGGTCCCTATATATGTTTTGCTAGAATTCAGCTATAGACGTTTATGTGGTGTTATTTATCTAGATTCTTTGTAAGAAATCATGAACTATGCAGGTTTCTGATTTCAATGATTTACAGCAATAGATTTCATTCTGATTTTATTAAAATATTCCTTCTATACCTTTGGACTTTCTAGCAATATGTCTTTAATATTCATTCCTCAGAGATTTTGTTAAAGTGTGCTCAAATTAAAAAAAAAAGTTGAGATGCGATTTCCACAAGATTACACAATATAAAACAAATGTCAAAGTAAATTTTTACAATTGCTTTTGATTGCAGCATTTTGAGATTCTAGAGCATTTTAGGAAATTCTTAAACCAGTATTTTTTCTTTTCTTTAGCTAAACATAACCTTTGTTGAACCTAACCACATTTCTTTCCCCTCCTGTCAGTGAGTTCCCTGTGCTAATTTTGAATCACTATTTGTAAGACAGGCCCCTAGGGCAGAAAGCATTTGTTGGGCTAGCTCCCATTATAAAAAGACTTTTCAGAGGATTGGGATGCTCTTCAGCATTAAGAAAGCAAGGCTTCTTCTAGGAGGTCTGTTTTATCAGCCTCCTTGTTCCTACCGTCAGTGTGAGTAGCTCACAGCTTCTGAGAAAAAGAATGAATTCAAGTGTGAAGCAAGGAGACAAACCAGAGCTTTTGTAGTCAATAAGAATTTTTTTTTTCCCTCTGAAAGTTCAGTGCTGGCTAGAGTTACTAATGGGACTGATTACTACCAAAACATATCTGTATCATTGGCTGAGTTTCTTTTTTCCAGTTCTGAACCCAATTATATTATACTACAACAATAAAATGCCTCTTTAAGTTAATGAGTTCAAAACTGAATCTAATCTTAATAGTTATATGAGTAAAGCAGCATGACTCACTTCCATTTAGGAGAGCGTTTTTGTATAGTATCACAAAAGGGCCAGGTGGGAATAAAATGCACAGCTACTGGATCCCTTTTCAGTATTTCACCTAGTAGAAACCCTGGCTCCATCCAGTTCCATTCAATTGGCTGCTGATTTGACATCATGATTATATACATAAAGTTATAACTTTCTGTTTATCAAACACCATAGATTCTGAGAGGATTGTAATTTTGAACTTAGTCTATTTGTGTCAAATTGCCTGAAAATAATAATTAGAGATAATTTAACATAATGAGTACAGTAGTTTCAGATAAATTATCCCTACAGAACATTAATTGTATTCATTAAACAGAAAGGGATAAAATTCCAAGGTCATATCTATTATGGTTTTATTTTTTGAAATCATCTTCAATTTCTTTCCTTTTAATTCATAAGATAATAATTTAGACAGCATGAAGAAATATTTAGCTAGTAAAATGATTGCATTAGGAAGTTATTTTTAATTAAAATTCCACTAAATTCAACAAAAATCACATTCTAGTTGCATTCCTAAGATGTTTATTTTTGCATTGCTATGAGTTTAAAATCTTTTTAATATCTAAGTAAGAGTATTCATTTGATTTTTTTTTCCGTTTGCTTGTTTCACATTATCCTAAATAAATGAATGTAGAAATAAATATAGAGTGAAAAGCACATAGAATTCTTCACACTGGGAGGTCTAGCTGAACTAATTTTTTTTTTTTTTTTGGTAATTAATGAGTAGTCAAGGGGCCTCCCTGGTGGCTCAGTAGTAAAGAATCTGCCTGCAATGCAGGAGACATAGGAGACATGGGTTTGGTCCCCAGGTCAGGAAGATCCCCTGGAATAGGGCATGACAACCCACTCCAGTATTCCAGCCTGAAGAATCCTATACACAGAGAAACCTGGCATGTTGACTCTTTGGAAAAGACTCTCATACTGGGAAAGACTGCAGCAAAAGGAAAAGGGGGTGACAGAGGAGATGGTTAGATAGCATCACCAATCCAATGGACATGAATTTGAGCAAAGTCTGGGTAACAGTGAAGGACAGACAATGGAGAACTGTGGGCTGAAGTCCATGGGCTTGCAAAGAGTCAGATATGACTTAGCAATTGAACAACAACAACATAAATTCAACATGTTTAACACTAGGGAAGTTTAGAATATTTGGTGCTGAAACCGGACTGCTAATTAATGCTTTTCCTAACGAAAAATGTCATAAAACTATGAGATTCCCATTTCTTGCATTCCAGGTTCAATATGTAGACTTCTAATTGCTAATTCAATTTTGTTGTTGTTCAGTCACTAAGTCATGTCTGACTCTGCAACCCCATGGGCTGCAGTACTTCAGGTTCCCCTGTACTTCACTATTTCTCAGAGCTTCCCAGGTGGCACAGTGGTAAAGAATCCACCTGCCAATGCAGGAGATACAAGAGACATAGGCTCAATCCCTGGGTCAGGAAGATGCCCTGGAGTAGGAAATGGGAACCCACTCCAGTATTCTTGCCTGGAAAATTTCATGGACAGAGAAGTCTGGCAGGCTATGGTCACCAAAGATGCAGACATGACTGAGTGACTGAGCACACAGGCGCACATCATGATTTAGACATACTTTAATTACTGTTGCTAACTAAAAAGTGATGTCTTGAGAGATTCCCATCACAACTTCAGCTTTAGTTTTCAATCCATTTTTTCAAATTTGGTTAATGTCTACCATATCTACTGAAATACTTATTTTTATAAACTAAGACTAAAGTGTCAAAATCAAAGTTTTACTCTTGCAAATCTAGAGTTTTAATTCTATTAAAATATCCCCTTGCTTCCAGTCTGAAGTTATCCATTTTGCTTATGTAATAGGCATCACAAATTAATATAGTGAAAATAGATTTTTATTTTCAGCTCCAAATCTCTCTCCACATAATAAATAATAAATGGTCCAATCATCCAACCAATTATTCAAACAAAGAATCAAGCCCAGAAGCTGTCCTTTATTCCTCTCTTTTTCTTACTCTCAACACAAAATTAAGTGGTCCTGAGTTATTCACCTAGAAAATATAACTCATTTCCATCTTCTTTCCATCTCTATTAGTTCAAGCCACCATCATCTGTTGCCTGGACGCTTACTATTGCCAACCTATTAGTCTCCTAAGCTAACTTTTGGTCCTCCACTATACATATTTATGGATCCTTTTATTAAAAATAAGCCATAGTTTCTTCCATCTATTCAACAATTTAGCTGCCTTTTAAATTCTTAATAAAGGTGAAAGTTCAATAATGCCAACAGGTCTATCTCCAACTCAAATTCTCCAACATTCCCACTGGGTCACCAAGTTCTAGGAACACTTGCCTCTTGCTCTTCCTCTAGTAAACCAGCCACGTATATGCTTCAAGGCTTCTGTCATTGCCATTTTGCCAGTCAAGAATATTCTTCTTGCAGATAGCTGCATCTTCCTCCTTCAGTCTCTTTGGATTTTTACTCAAATTTTCACCTCTTGCATGAGTCCTTCCATGATCACTTCAAGTAATACACTAATTCCTCTTCCCTACTGTGATCTATTCCTTTACCTTTCTTTTCATCATAATATTGATTGTTGATCATAACATTGGTCATTTATTTGCTTGTTTTTGGCCTGTCTCCCACACTAAACTGTAAAGACTATGAGAGCAGGGACTTAGCCTGTTATGCTCAATCCTTCATCTCCAGCAATCAGAAGAGCACCAAGGATAAAGTGTAATAAGATAAATATCTGTTTATTAAACAAAAGAATGATTCCCTGGTGGCTCAGATGATAAAGAATCTGCCTGCAATGCCAGAGACCTGAGTTCCATCCCTGAGTCAGGAAGATCCTCTGGAGAAGGAAATAGCAACATACTTCACTACTTCAGTATTCTTGCCTGGAAAATTCCATGGACAGAGAAGCATGGTGGGCTACAGTCCATGGGGTCACAAAGAGTTGAACACAACTGAGCGATCTCACTTTCACTTTCACACAATAAATAAATTGTTCAAGTGGACCGAGTGAGTCTGGTCTGGGCATAAGAAATACACAATGGTGTGATCACTCACCTAAGCCAGACATCCTGCAACGTGAAGTCAAGTGGACCTTAGAAAGCATCACTACAGACAAAGCTAGTGGAGGTGATGGAATTCCAGTTGAGCTGTTTCAAATTCTGAAAGATGATGCTGTGAAAGTACTGCACTCAATATGCCAGCAAATTTGGAAAACTCAGCAGTGGCCGCAGGGCTGGAAAAAGTCAGTTTTCATTCCAATCCCAAATAAAGACATGCCAAAGAACGCTCAAACTACTGCAAAACTGCACCCATCTCACATGTTAGTAAAGTCATGTTCAAAATTTTCCAAGCATGGCTTCAGCAATACGTGAACCATGAACTCCCTGATGTCCAAGCTGGTTTTAGAAAAGGCAGAGGAACCAGAGATCAAATTGCCAACATCCGCTGGATCATGGGAAAAGCAAGAGAGTTCCAAAAAAACATCTATTTCTGCTTTATTGACTATGCCAAAGCCTTTGACTGGGTGGATCACAATAAACTGTGGAAAATTCTGAAAGAGATGGGAATACCAGACCACCTGACCTGCCTCTTGAGAAATCTGTATGCAGGTCAGGAAGCAGCAGTTAGAACTGAACATGGAACAACAGACTGGTTCCAAATAGGAAAAAGAATATGTCAAGGCTGTATATTGTCACCTTGCTTATTTAACTTATATGCAGAGTATATTATGAGAAACGCTAGACTGGAAGAAACACAAGCTGGAATCAAGATTGCTGGAAGAAATATCAATAACCTCAGATATGCAGATGACACCACCGTAATGGCAGAAAGTGAAGAAGAATTAAAGGGCCTCTTGATGGAAGTGAAAGAGGAGAGTGAAAAAGTTGGCTTAAAGCTCAACATTCAGAAAACAAAGATCATGGCATCCAGTTCCATCACTTCATGGCAAATAGATGAGGAAACAGTGGAAACAGTGTTAGACTTTATTATGGGGAGCTCCAAAATCACTGCAGATGGTGATGGCAGCCATGAAATTAAAAGATGCTTATTCCTTGGAAGAAAAGTTATGACCAACCTAGATAGTATATTCAAAAGCAGAGACATTACTTTGCCAACAAAGGTCTATCTAGTCAAGGCTATGGTTTTGCCAGTGGTCATATATGGATGTGAGAGTTGGACTGTGAAGAAAGCTGAGTCCCAAAAACTGATGCTTTTGAACTGTGGTGTTGGAGAAGACTCTTGAGATTCCCTTGGGCTGCAAGGAGATCCAACCAGTCCATTCTAAAGAGATCAGTCCTGGGTGTTCATTGTAAGGACTGATGCTAAAGCTGAAACTCCAATACTTTGGCCACCTCATGCGAAGAGTTGACTCATTGGAAAAGACTCTGATGCTGGGAGGGATTGGGGGCAGAAGGAGAAGGAGATGGCAGAGGATGAGATGGCTGGATGGCATCACTTACTCAATGGACATGAGTGTGAGTAAACTCCAAGAGTTGGTGATGGACAGGGAGGCCTGGCGTGCTGTGATTCATAGGGTCACAAAGAGTCAGACACGACTGAGCGACTGAACTGAACTGAACCTGATGATATCCATGAAGTTTTGGTTGTTTTTTTTTTTTAATTTTCCATATTTTTCATAATAAAGTGTAACAATAGACCTTACTTAGGTCTAATGCTTTGGTCAAGCCAGGCTGAGTGACTGTGTGTCCCCCTCCTCTTATTGAGACTTCTGTCTTCTGTGAACCTCAGAAAGGACACTGCCTGCCTCCAGTGTCTCCCCAATTTGGGACATCCTGGCCAATATCTCCCAAGTTATCTTTTGAAACTTAACTCAACCAACATCAAGTAAATTTGATGACTCCCGTTTGTAGCCATATAGCCCCTATAAATAGTTTTCCGTACCACCTGAAGTATTTATTGCTCTTGTTTGTTTACTGGTGCATCAATTTCTACTTGGTAAGTTGCTGGAGACCAGAATCTATTTGTTAGTCATCTTTGTGTTCCGCAGATCAAGTACTTCATTCATCCCAAACACAGTCACTATTAAATATGGTCCAGGCATGAGTTCAGTGTGTTTTAGTGATTGAAAGAAAGCCAGCATAACTAGAGAGGAGACAATAAAGCCAAGGTGGCAGGAGATGGGACAGACCAGGAAACAATCATACTGGGTTGTTACAGGCAAAGATAAGAAGTTTGCATTTTATTATTCTAGGCATTGTCAGTTTCAAGAAGGGGGAGATAGGATCTGAAAAAAAATTTTTTTTTCCACGATCATACTGGCTGCGGCATGGAAAATAGGCTTTAAAAGGACCATGAAGTTAGGAAGTCTGTTAGGAAGTTCCTAAAAAAATGAAGCCAAGAGATACCAGTAAGTAGGACTAGGAGAGCAGCAGAGTATATGAAGAGAGGTTAATCAGTTTTGTTTTGTTTCTTTGTTTGCTGTTGTTTTGGGGTTTTGGGGGGAGATATTATTGCTTAGTAGTGTTGTGTTAGTTTCTGCTAACACAGAAACTCTGTGTAGAGCTTCTGCTGTACAACATTGTGAATCAGCCTTATGAATGCACATATTCCCTCCCTCTTGAGCCTGTCTCCCAACCTCCTTTTCCACCCATCTAGGTCATCACAGAGCAACAGTTGAGCTCCCTATGCTATAAGACAGCTTGCCACTAGCTAGCTGTTTTATACACGGTAGTATATATATATGTCAATGCTACTCGCCCAGTTGACTGGTATGAGGTGATATCTCCTTGCAGTTTTGATTTCATTTCTCTAATAATTAGTGAGCATTTTTTAAATGTGTTTCATGGTCATCTGTAGGTTTTCTTAAGAAAGATGTCTAGTTAGGTCATCTGCCCATTTCTTGACTGGATCGTTTTTTGGTTTTTGTTTTTTTTTAAATATTGAGCTACATAAACTGTATATTTTGGAGATTAATCCTTTATTTGTTGCTTCACTTGTAAATATTTTCTTCCATCCTGAAAGCTGTCTTTTCATCTTGTTTATGGTTTCCTTTGCTGTGCAAAAGCTTTTAATTAGGTCCCAATTGTTTATTTTTGCTTTTATTTTCATTATTTTAGGAGGTGGGTCAAAAGAGATCTTGCTTTGATTTATATCAAAGCCCGGAGATAAAACCATGTACCTCCAACCACAAAATCTATGACAAATGAGACAAGAATATACAATGGAGAAAACACAGTCTTTTCAATAAAATAAGTGGTCCTGGGAAATCTGGATAGCAACATGTAAATGAATGGAATAACACTCCCTAATACCATACACAAAAATAAACTCGAAGAGAGTTTATTGGTTTGGGAAGTAATGTACAAGGTATATTAGATAACAGAAAGAAAAGGATCTAAGATCACTGCTAGGATTTTTGACTTGAGTTACTAAGTGAATTGTGTTGTTGTTTACTGAGGAGATGATGAGGAGAGAAAGGCTGGGATTGAATCAAGGTCTGTTTTTTATGTCTTTTGCTGCACTTAATTTGAACTGCCTTTTAAACTTCTAAGTGACATTGTCAAGTAGGCAGTTGAATACACAAATGTAGAGCTCAGTACTGATGAGTGAAAAATTAACAAAAGAACACCTTACTCAAGATTCTCAAACTATTCCTTGTCAGAACACCAAGATTTTATGATTGCACAAACTAAAAAATGTGATTTTTGTTCAATAAATGGAAAAATATTATTGCAAGAATTATCTCAAATGTAAAATTTATCCTTTTTTTTCTTAAGTTTCTCTTATCAATAGTAGAATCTGGAAATACATATACATGTATATATACACACATACATACATAATCATATATAAAACATGTATAAATATAAATGCATACATATATATTATTTAATGCTTTATTATATGGTTAATTGTTAGCTCTTTATGGCTTTCTACCAAGATGGCAATGTCTTTCGATTTGAGGATCAGTCTTCACAGGATTTTAAAAGGTGTCCCATGTAGCCAGTTGTGATAATCTCCAAGGTTCTATTTTCTATTTATCCTCTTCAGAGACTTTGAAGCAATTTGTACCAGATCTAAAACTATAGAGTAATTATCAGCATCATTAAAGCCAACTGTGTCCTTTCTAATTCTCATGAAAGGGAAATCATGGAGCCTTTGGGCCAATTTTCAGAATGTCTATAACTGAACTTGCTATTAGAAAGTCATTGCTTCAATCACCAGGATCTTACCAATCACATGCGACCATCAAGAGAGAAGAATTACATACAGAATTAGAAACAAAGGATTTTCATAAAGAAAAAAAATGCTACCCTAAAGAAAGTGAAAATGGCCAAGAGGAGATAATAGATTTTTATTGGTTTATTAACAGTACATTGTCGATTTTAAATGGAGCTCTTTCTGACCTCATAACGTTCACACCTGGTGCTATAAAAAATGCATAGAATTTTATGGGCTGTGGCTGTCAGTGCTTCAATAATTGTGTCTCACTTGTAGTTGATGTTATTTTTCTATAACTTAGAGAACATTTATATCTGATTCAGCAAAATTTTATTTTCTACATGAGTTTTCTGATGATTTTAGACTGTATTTAATTTCCTTGTTGGGAAATTTCTTAAAACTTTCCCTTAAAAAAAAGCAATTTCAAAATTTCTAGACATTGACAGTGATCTCTTTTGCTTCAATAAAAAAATAAAAATTTTTGTACTTTTGATTTTGATACCCTAGGAAAACAATTTAGTAACAAAACCAGAACAAAACGATGGATTACACATAAAGATCCTTCAAACTGACTTCTAGCTAATATGTCTGCATAGAAGAATGCCTGTTTCCTCATTTCCTGAACAGCAAAATCATGTACCTCATTCTTAGATATAGTTTAAGTTATAAAAACAATTTTATACTTGTTAAAAATTTTATATTTTTA
>SJYC01013022.1:0-13093 GCA_006408675.1 Madoqua kirkii | reverse complement strand
CCAGGGATCAAACCTGGGTCTCCCGTATTGCAGGCAGACGCTGTACCATCTGAGCCACCAGGGAAGTCATTTATTCCTTCCCTTTTGAACTTCCCTTCATTTCCCCTCCCACCCCACCCCTCTAGGTTGATACAGAGCCCTTGTTTGAGTTTCCTTAGCCATACAAGCAAATTCCCATTGGTTATCTATTTTACATATGGTAATATAAGTTTCCATGTTACTCTTTCCATACTTTTCTCCCTCTCCTCCCCTCTCCCCATGTTCAAAAATCTATTCTCTATGTCTGTTTCTCCACTGCTACCCTGTAAGTCAATTCTTCAGCACCATTTTTCTAGATTCCAAATATATGCGTTAGAATACGATGTTTATCTTCCTCTTTCTGACTTACTTTATTCTGTATAATAGGTTCTAGATTCATCCACCTCATTAGAACTGACTCAAAGGTGTTCCTTTTTATGACTGAGTAATATTCTGTAGTGTACATGTACCACAACTTCTTTACCCATTCATCTATTGATGGACATCTAGGTTGCTTCCATTTTCTAGCTATTGTAAATACTACTGCAGTGAATAATGGGCTACACGTGTCTTTTTCAATTTTGGTTTCTTCAGGGTATATGCCTCAGAGTGGGATTGCTGGGTCATATGGTGGTTTTATTCCTAGTTTTTAAAGGAATCTCTGTAGTGTATGGAGATGTATGTATCAATTTACATACATAGCGGCTGTATCGATTTACATTCCCACCAACAGTGCAAGAGTGTTCCTTTTTTTCACACCCACTCCAGCATTTATTCTTCGTAGACTTTTTGATGATGGCCATTATAATCGGTGTGAGGTGATATCTTATTTTAGTTTTGATTTGCATTTCTCTAATAATGAGTGATGTAGAGCATCTTTTCATGTGTTTGCTAGCCACCTGCATGTCTTCTTTGGAGAACTGTCTGTTTAGGTCTTTTTCCCACTTTTTGATTGGGTTGTTTGTTTTTCTGGTATTGCGTTGTATGAGCTGTGTATTGATTTTGTATCCTGCAACTTTGTTAAATTCACTGATTAGCTGTAGTAATTTTTTGATTCTATCTTTAGGTTTTTCTATCTACAGTTTCTTGTCATCTGCAAACAGTGAGAGAGTTACTTGTTTTCTGATCTGGATTCTTTTTATTTCTTTTTCTTTTCTGATTGCTGTAGTTGGACTTCCAAAACTATGTTGAATAATAGTGGTGAAAGTGGACACTTGACTTGTTTCTGATCTTAGGGGGAATGCTTTCAGTTTTTCACCATTGAGAATAATGTTTGCTGTAGTCTTATCATATATGGCCTTTACTATGTTGAGATATGTTCCTTCTATGCCAATTTTTTGAAGAGTTTTCATCATAAAAGGGTGCTGAATCTTATCAAAGGCTTTTTCTGCACTTATTGAGATTATCATATGGATTTTATCTTTCAATTTGTTAATATGGTATATCACATTGATTGATTTGATATATTGAAGAATCCTTGCATTCCTGGAATAAACCCAACTTGATCATGGTATTTGAGCTTTTAGACATATTGCTGAATTCTGTTTGCTATAATTTTGTTGAGGATTTTTTCACTTATGTTCATCAGTGTTATTGGCCTGTACTTTTCATATCAAAGGCTTTTTCTGCACTTATTGAGATTATCATATGGATTTTATCTTTCAATTTGTTAATATGGTATATCACATTGATTGATTTGATATATTGAAGAATCCTTGCATTCCTGGAATAAACCCAACTTGATCATGGTATTTGAGCTTTTAGACATATTGCTGAATTCTGTTTGCTATAATTTTGTTGAGGATTTTTTCACTTATGTTCATCAGTGTTATTGGCCTGTACTTTTCTTTTTCTGTGTTGTCTTTGTCTGGTTTTGGTATTAGGGTGATGGTGACCTCACAGAACGAATTTGGAAGTATTCTTTCCTTTGCAATTTTTTGAAAGAGTTTTAGAAGGATAGGCATTAGCTCTTCTCTAAATGTCTGCCTCTTGAGAAACCTGTATGCAGGTCAGGAAGCACCAGTTAGAACTGGACATGGAACAACAGACTGGTTCCAAATAGGAAAAGGAGTACGTCAAGGCCGTATATTGTCACCATGATTATTTAACTTATACGTAGAGTACATCATGAGAAACGCTGGGCTGGAAGAAGCACAAGCTGGAATCAAGATTGCTGGGAGAAACATCAATAACCTCAGATATGCAGATGACACCACCCTTATGACAGAAAGTGAAGAGGAGCTAAAAAGCCTCTTGATGAAAGTGAAAGTGGAGAGTGAAAAAGTTGGCTTAAAGCTCAACATTCAGAAAACTAAGATCATGGCATCTGGACCTATCATTTCATGGGAAATAAATGGGGAAACAGTGAAAACAGTGGTTGACTTTACTTTTGGGGCTTCAAAATCACTGCAGATGGTGACGGCAGCCATGAAATTAAAAGACACTGACTCCTTGGAAGGAAAGTTGTGACCAACCTAGATAGCATACTCAAAAGCAGTGATATTACTTTGCCAACAAAGATCCGTATAGTCAAGACTATGGTTTTTCCAGTAGTCATGTATGAATGTGAGAGCTGGACTGTGAAGAAAGCTGAACACCGAAGAATTGGTGCTTTTGAACTGTGGTGTTGGAGAAGACTCTTGAGAGTCCCTTGGACTGGAAGGAGATCCAACTAGTCCATTCCAAAGGAGATCAGTCCTGGGTGCTCATTGAAAGGACTGATGGTAAAGCTGAAATTCTAACACTTTGGCCATCTCATGCGAAGAGCTGAATCATTGGAAAAGACATTGATGCTGGGAGGGATTGGGGGCAGGAGGATAAGGGGACAACTGAATCCTTTGTATTTATCATTGTCTGTTGTAACCTCTCCTTTTTTATTTCTAATTTTATTGATTTGATTCTTCTCTCTTTCTCTTGATAAGTTTGGCCATAGGTCTGTCAGTTTAGTTTATTTTCTCCAAGAACCAGATGTAGTTTTATTAATCTTTATTGTTGTTTCTTTTTAAATATAAATTTATTTATTTTAATTGGAGGTTAATTACTTTACAATATTGTATTGGTTTTGCCATACATAAACATGAATCCACCACAGGTATACACGTGTTCCTCATCCTGAACCTCCTTCCCTCCTCCCTCCCCATACCATCCCTCTGTGTCATCTCAGTTCACCAGCCCCAACCATCCAGTATCATGCATCAAACCTGGACTGGCGATTGTTTCATATATGACATTATACATGTTTCAATGCCATTCTCACAAATCATCCCACCCTCTCCCTTTCCCACGGTCCAAAAGACTATTCTGTACATCTGTGTCACTTTTGCTGTCTCGCATACAGGGTTATCATTACCATCTTTCTAAATTCCACAAATATGCATTAATATACTGTATTGGTGTTTTTCTTTTTTTATTGTTATTTCTTTCAGTTCATTTTCATTTATTTCTGCTCATATCTTCATGATTTCTTTCCTTCTGCTAATTTGTTGTTGTTGTTCTTCCTCCAGTTGTTTCAGGTGTAAAGCTAGGTTGTCTATTTGGTGTTTTTCTTGTTTCTTGAGGTAGGATTGTATTGCTAGAAACTTCCTCTTACAACTGCTTTTGCTACATCTCATGGGTTTTGAGTTGTCCTGTTTCCATTGTCATTTGTTTTTAGAAAATTTTTTTGCTTCCCTTTTGATTTCTGCAGTAACCTGCTGGTTATTTAGCAACATATTGTTTAATCTCCATGTGTTTGTGTTTCTTACAGTTTTTTCTTTGTAATTGATATCTTGTCTCATAGTGTTGTGATATGGTCTATCCTGGAGGATGTTCCATGTGCACTTGAGGAGAAGGTGTATTCTTCTGCATTTGGATGGAATGTCCTGAAGATATCAATGAGATCCATCTCATTTAAAGTATCATTTAAGACTTGAGTTTTCTTATTAATTTTTGTTTTGATAATCTGTCCAATGGTGTGAATGGGGTGTTACAGTATCCTACTATTATTGTGTTACTGTCAATTTTCCCTTTTATATCTATTGGCATTTGCCTTATGTATTGAGGTGCTCCTATGTTGGGTACATAGATATTTACAATTGTATGTCTTCCTCTTGGATTGATCCCTTGATCATTATGTCATGTCCTTCCTTATTGCTTGTAATCTTCTTTATTTTTAGGTCTATTTTTTCTGATATGAGGATTGCTACTCCAGCTTTCTTTTGCTTCCCATTTGCATAGGATCTATTTTTCCATCCTCTCACTTTCAGTCTATATGTGTCTTTAGGTCTGAAGTCAGTTCTTGTAGATAGCATATATATGGGTCTTGTTTTTTGTATCCCTTCAGCCAGTCTGTGTCTTTTGGTTGGAGCATTTAATCCATTTACATTTAATTATTGATATATATGTTCCTATTGCCATTTTCTTAATTGTTTGGGGTTGATTTTATAGATATTTTTCTTTCTCTTGTATTTCTTGACTATTTAGGTCTCTTTAATATTTGTTGTGAAGTTGGTTTGGTGGTACTGAATTCTCTTAACTTTTGTTTATCTATAAAGTTTCTTTTTTTCTCCATCAACTTTGAATGAGATCCTTGCTGGGTATAACAATCTTGGCTTTAGATTTTTCCCTTTCAGTACTTTAAATATATCCTGCCATCCCATTGTGACCTTCAGAGTTTCTGCTGGAAGATCAGCTGTTAAGCATATGGGTTTCCCTTGTATGTTCCTTGTTACTTCTCCCTTGCTGCTTTTAATATTCTTTCTTTGTGTTTAGTCTTTGTTAGTTTGATTAATATGTGTCTTGACATGTTTCTTCTTGTGTTTACCCTGTATGGGACTCTTTATGCCTCTTGGACTTGATTGACTATTTCCTTTTCCATGTTGGGGAAATTTTCAACTATTATTTCTTCAAAAACTTTCTCATACCCTTTCTTTCTCTCTTCTTCTGGGACACCTATACTTTGAATGTTGGTACATTTGGTATTGTCCCAGAGGTCTCTGAAACTATCCTCAGATCTTTTCATTCTTTTTACTTTATTCTGCTTTTCAGAAGTTATTTCCACCATTTTAACTTCCAACTCACTGTTTCATTCTTTTGCTTCAGATATTTTGCTATTGAGTCCTTCTAGAATATTTTTGATTTCAGTAATTGTGTTGTCTCTGCATGTTTATTCTTTAATCCTTTAGGTCTTTTTGATTGACTCTTGCATTTGCTCCATTTTTTTCAAGGTTTTTGATCATCTTTACTATCATCATTCTGAATTCTTTTTTGGGTAGTTTGCCTATTTCCTCTTCATATATTTGGACTTCTGTGTTTCTAGTTTGTTCCTTTATTTGTGTAGTATTTCTCTGCCTTTTCTTTCTTTTTTTTTTTTTTTTTTTTTGACTTATTGTGTTTGAGGTCTCCTTTTCCAAGGTTTCAAGCAAAGTTGAATTCTTTCCTTGAAGAGGTTGAATTCTTTCTTCTTTTTAGTTTCCACCCTCCTAAGGTTGGTCCAGTGGTCTGTGTAAGCTTCATATAGGGTGAGATTTGTGCTGAGTTTCTGTTTGTTTGTTTTTTCTCTGATGGGCAAGGCTGAGTGAGGTGGTAGTCTTGTCTGCTGATGATTCGGTTTGTATTTTTGTTTTCTTTGTTGTTTGGATGAGGCTTCCTAAACTGGGTGCTTCTGGTGGTTGGGTGGTGCTGGGTCTTACATTCAAGTGGTTTCACTTGTGTGAGTTCTCACTATTTGATACTCCCTAGCGTTAGTGCTCTAGTAGTCTAGGGTTTTGAAGTCAGTGCTCCCACTCCAAAGGCTCAGGGCTTGATCTGCAGTCAGGAACAAAGATTTCACAAGTGGCTTGTTATGGCATTAAATGAGATTGAAACAAATACTCCAAAACAAGAAACCAAAGATGAAGCTCAGACAAATGACAGTTACAGAATCAGGCAAATAACAATCAAAGTAATGGAGTATATACATATACATTCATGAGCAAAGTCAAAATAGTCCAACAAAAATAAAGTACAGAAGATTCACCCGAAAACAGAGAAAATAAAAAATTATATTTACCAGTTAAGAACAAAACTAAGGCACAAACTGGAAAACAAAACTAAAGCAAGGTGCCAAGTGAGGAATAAGGCAATGGAAGAAAATTTACAAATATGTTGAGAGGAAAGGAAGGAAATAAAAGAAAGAAAGAATAGATATGCAAATTTAAATAGAGGTAGATGAAGAAGATTTATATACAATAAAGATTGACTGAAAGGGGAAGAGAAGAGTAGGAAAGGCTAACAAAGGAATAAATGCAGAAAACATATAATAGACTTAAAAAAATTAAAAATTATAAAAAAGAGAAAAGAAGAAAAAAAAAAAAGGAAGAAGAAAGAAACAAGGAAAACTGCACAGAAGTGCAAAAGCCCAATGTAGGGGCAGAGGTTTATAACAACAATAAAAAATGTGACTGAATACACACATATACATATACACCCATAAGAAAAATCAAAACAGTCCAACAAAAATAAAGTACAAGAGATTGACCTGGCAAAGAAAGGGAACCAAAAATTGTATCTACCAGAACAAAACTAATGAAAACACAAACTGGAAAACAAAACTAAAACAAGATGTCAATTGGGGACTAAAGCAATGAAAATAAAACCAACAAATATGTTGAGAGGAAAGGAAAGAAATAAAGAATAGACATGAGAAGTTAAATAGAGATAGTTAAAAAGGATTTATATACATTAAACATTTACTTCAAGGGGGAAAGAACAGCAGGAAAAGCAAACAAATGAATAAATTTAGAAAAAATACTAATAGATTTTAAAAATTAAAAATTAAAAAAAAAAGAGCAAAGAAAAAAAGAAAGGAAAACACAGAACTGCAAAACCCAATGTAGAGGCAGAGGTTTATAACAACAAAAAATGTGACTGAGGAAAAAAAAAAAAGCTGAAAAGCTCAATTAGATTGCATAGTGCCAATAAAATCAACTACAACAGAAGGGGAATAAAAAGGAAAATAAAAATCCAAAATAATCTACAGAACAAATCAAAACATAAGAATAGTAAATACTTCTCTTGAATCATGCTATCAGAGTCCTTTCCCTCGCTGGGAGTCACAATCTACCACACTTTCCAACACCTCAGCTTTCCAACACTGCTGATCTCTGGACCTCTTGTGCAGGTAGCTCAGATTCTCCTGTGTGTTCTTTATTCCAATGTCCACAGCTACCAGAACTAGTATGTTTTCTATTGTGGGAACTCTCAATGTCCTTTTATATAGTCAGTAGACACAGAATCTGCCTAGTTGATAATGTGGATTTAATCTGCAACTTGTACAGCTGGTGGGAAGGTTTTGGGTCTTCTTCCTTAGCTGCACTGCCCCTGGGTTTCAATTCTGGTTTTATTTCCACCTTTGCATGTGGGTTGTCCACTGGGGTTTTTTCCTGAGGCCACCCTGGAGGACTTGGGTTTGCCCCTATGAGGGTCAAGTGTAGAGGTGGTGCAGCTGCTTTTGTGTCAGGATTTCTGGCAGCACCACATATTCACAGGAGTTGGGGGCTAGGGCAGCAGGAAATATAGTGCTCTAGAAGGGTATGCAACTAGTATTGGTCAATACACTCCAATATATTTCTCTGGAGAACTCCCCCTGACAAAGAAGCCTGGAAGGCCACAGTCTATAGGGTTGTAAAGAGTTGGACATGAGTGAAGTGACCTTGAGTTGGACATGAGTGAAGTGACCTTGACCTTGTGCACATAGAGGCAAGATTTTTTTTGCCTGTGGCAGCTCTGCCCCCGTGAGAGTTGAGGGTGAAGGTGGCACAGTTGCTTGACTTGTGGGGACCCTAGTGGCACCAAGTGTGCAGGGACATGGACTGCCTCAACCCCAGGAGTTATGGCCCTTTCAGAGTCTTTTTTGAGCTTCTTGTAGCTGGTGATCATAAGGCCTCTTTGGCTAGTCTTTCTCCATAGCTCTGCCCATTCATTCACTTAGAGGGTTCCCTTGCCTGGGGTCCTTCTCTGTTGTTCCAAGCGTCAGGCACATAGAGGAGGTCCCCTGGCTGGAGTCCTACCCTGTAGATCGGTGCTTCAGTCGCTTAAAGGAGCACCCTGGGCAAGGTCCTACTCTGTAGTTTAGAGCATCAGGTGTTTGATGGGTCAGCCTCTCTATCGTTCAGCTGAGGATGCTGGTGGTGGGGAGAGAGAGGCTATGGTGATGGCTCCAACCCCTATGCGTGATTCATCAGTATCACCTTGCTTCCATGGCTACCTGATTTTCCTCCACAGGCACTTCCCACCATGATCTCCTCACTCACATCCTCTCAATCCATCTCTCTCAGTCAATACCAGCCCTCACCCTGGGATTGCTCCACCATCCTTAAACTCCAGCTCCCAACCACTGCACCTTCCAGGGCACCTGTATCCCTATCCAGGGTATGTATGACTGCAGCAAGAACTGTCTGATTCTCATTCCCCTTAAGCTGCCACAATCAGCTGTTTCACTCTCAGCCTTAAATGTTTCTCCTTTGACTCAGACAATTGCCCTGATGTGGGGATTGGATCTCTACCTCATTTCCCCCACCTGCTGAGGGCAGGTCCAGCCCTACTAAAACTGTTTTTTTCCACTAGTTCCTTTGTTCTGCTAAGTTTTGCATGGTTCTATATATTCTTTGCACCTGGCCAGGTACTCCTGTATGCTCTCATCTGAAGTTCTGCATGCACTTCTGTGTTTGAAAGTGTATTCCTGATGTATTCGTGGAGGGAGATGTATTCCACATCCACTTACTCTTCTGCCATCTTGTTTCTCTCTGTTTGTGTGATTTTGAAACATACATAGTAATCGAGATTCAGTTTCTCAAACTAGGGATATCCAGAAGACAGGGAGTTAAGGAACTGAAATAAAAACAAAGGTTGTGAGTGAGAATATATTTCAGCAAGATAACCAACTACAATGACTAAGAAAATTCATGCAGGAAAATGTTTACCATATTCACTTTCCCTACAAGGGGCCACTCACTGGGTTGTGAACACCTGAGACACATCTACAGAATGAATTTTGTAAACAACTGAAATACTAGGACCATTTTACTTGACCTGTTGGGATTATTTGCTTCAGTTGTTCACTTGTTCCTTGATGACACAACTCTTTTTGACTTGCATGGCAACTCAACATATACAAGCTAATATTTCCTGAATGCTCAGTTGAATTCCTTAGGCATTTATAGTCATCATCTTATTCACCTACCATTTAAGAAATAATAACTCCTATATCCATTTTTTAAAAAGTGAATGTCTTAATAGCTCAGTCATGTCTGACTTTGCAATCCCATGGACTATAGCCTGCCAGGCTCCACTGTTCATGGAATTCTCCACGCAAGAATACTGGAGTGGTAGCCATTCCCTTCTCCAGGGGATCTTCCTGACCCTATTTAATTCTAAACAATATAAAAATTTTGTTAATAATAGATTAAATATTTATGGGTTTATTTCATTTAAGGAAAAATACAGAGGTATTCAGTCCAGGGTATATCTTTTGTAATCAAAGTTGTACACTGTTATGGAACTTCTCCTCCAACAAACTTCCAATTGTATCTCATTCAGACTATATCACATGATATCCATGGCTTGTAATAAGTAAAAGAAAATACAATTATATTTCCAACTCTGACCTTTCTCTTAAATTCTCTCTTGGCTTCCAGATATGTATATCTGGCTTCATCCAGGTGTTACAGAGGCAGATCACACATTACATATCCAATCCCAAACTGAATTCTCCTTCTAATTGAATTGCTCCTCCATAGATGTTCTCCATTCCAGTAGACACTATTGCTGTTCTTAAATCACCTGTTGTGTCCAACTCGTTGCAATCTCTTGGGCTGCAATACACCAGGCACCCTGTCCCTCATCATCTCCTGACGTTTGCCCAAGTTCATGTCCATTGCATCAGTGATGCCATCCAGCCATCTCATCCTCTGATGCCCTCTTCTCCTTCTGCCTTCAATCTTTCCCAGCATCAGAGACTTTTCTAATGAGTCAGCTGTTTGCATCAGGTGACCAAAATACTGGAGCTTCAGCTTCAGCAACAGTCCTTTCAATGATTATGCAGGGTTGATTTCCCTTAGGATTGACTGGTTTGACCTCCTCACTATCCAAGGGACTCTCAGGAGTCTTCTTCACCACCAAAATTCAAAGACATTAATTCTTTCGTGCTCTGCTTTCTTTAAAGTCCAGCTCTCACAACTGTATATGACCACTGGAAAGACCATAGCCTTGACTACGCAGACCTTTGTCAGTAAAATAATGTCTCTGATTTTCAACACACTGTCTAGGTTTGTCATAGCTTTACTGCTGAAAAGTAATCATTTTCTGATTTCATGGCTGCAGTCTAAGTCAACAGATTTTAGAGCCTATGAAGAGAAAATTGTCACTACTTCCACTTTTTCCATTTCTATTTGCCATGAAGTAATGAGGATAGATGCTGTGATCTTAGTTTAGACTTTTCTAATGAGTCAGCTGTTTGCATCAGGTGACCAAAATACTGGAGCTTCAGCTTCAGCAACAGTCCTTTCAATGATTATGCAGGGTTGATTTCCCTTAGGATTGACTGGTTTGACCTCCTCACTATCCAAGGGACTCTCAGGAGTCTTCTTCACCACCAAAATTCAAAGACATTAATTCTTTCGTGCTCTGCTTTCTTTAAAGTCCAGCTCTCACAACTGTATATGACCACTGGAAAGACCATAGCCTTGACTACACAGACCTTTGTCAGTAAAATAATGTCTCTGATTTTCAACACACTGTCTAGGTTTGTCATAGCTTTACTGCTGAAAAGCAATCATTTTCTGATTTCATGGCTGCAGTCTAAGTCCACAGATTTTAGAGCCTATGAAGAGAAAATTGTCACTACTTCCACTTTTTCCATTTCTATTTGCCATGAAGTAATGAGGATAGATGCTGTGATCTTAGTTTTTTTTTTAATATTTAGTTTTAATCCAGCTTTTTCACTCCCCTCCATCACCTTCATCAAGAGACTCTTTCGTTCTTTGATTTCTACCATTAGAGTGGTATTAACCACACATATCTGAGGTTGTTGATGTTTCTCCTTCCTATTTTGCTTCCAGCTTGTAACTCATCCAGACTGGCATTTCTCAGGATGTGCTGAGCATATAGGTTAAATAAACAGGATGACAGCTAACAGACCTGTTGTACTCCTTTCTCAATCCTGAACCAATCAGTTATTCATACAGGCTTCTAACTGTTGCTTCTTGACGTGCATATAGGCTTCTCAGGAGACAGATAAGATGATCTGGTATTCTCATCTCTTTAAGAGCTTTCCATAGTTTGTTATAATCCACACAGTGAAAGTGGAGAAGGAAATGGCAACCAACTCCAGTATTCTTGCCTGGAGAATCCCCGTGGACAGAGGAGCCTGGTGGGCTACAGTCCATGGGGTTGCAAGAGTTGGACACGATTTAGCGACTAAACAACCACCACCACACAGTGAAAGGCTTTAGCATAGTCAAGGAAACAGAGGTAGATGTTTTTCTGAAATTCCTTTACTTTCTCTATGATCCAGCAAATGTTGGCAATTTGATTTCTGGTTGCTGTGCCTTTTCTAAACCCAGCTTGGACATCTGGAAGTTCTTCATTCATGTAATGCTGAAGTGTAGCATGCAAGATTTTTAGCATAAACTTACTAGCATGGGACATGAGTACAATCGTCTGAGGTTAGAACATTCTTTACTACTACCCTTCTTGGGAATTGGGATGAGAATTGACCTTTTCCAGTCCTGTGGTCACTGTTGGGTTTTCCAGAATTGTGACATATTGAGTGCAACACTTTGATAGTATTGTCCTTTAGTGTTTGAATAGCTCTACTGAATTTCATTGCATCCACTAGCTTTATTAACAGCAATCCTTTCTAAGGCCCACTTGACTTCACATGCCAGGATGTCTGGCTCAGGTGTCTGACTACACCATGGTAGTTATCCAGTTCATTAAGATTGTTTTTATACAGTTCTTCCATGTATTCTTGCCATCTTTTTGATCTCCTCAGTGTCTACTAGATCTCTACTGTTTCTGTCCTTTCTGTCATCTACCAAATTCTGTCCTACTGAATTCAGTCCAAAACTGAATTCTCCTTCCACTCCCATTGCTCCTCTATATAGATGTTCTTCATTCCAGTAGATGTAAGACAGAATTCTTGGTATGATGCTCAAATTTTATTCCAAGATATTATTTACTTATAGTATACTTGTACTAGTTATATTTATTTATAGCCAAGTCTTACATAGTCTGACTCTAAATATCTCTTTCCCTCTATTTCATTTCTTCTTGCTTTTCTTTTGTCTCATATAGCTTTTGACTGTAAAATTCGAATAGCCTAGTGAATGGTCATCCCACTTTAATATTTAACTCCTTAATGTTTAACAATACAGATCTATATTATTAAAGAAGGGATATTCTAAATACCAGCAAGGACCTACCGTATAGTGCAGGAAACTCAATATTCTGCAATAACCTAATTGGGCAATGAATATGAAAAATAATACATATTACTATATATATATATGCATAATTGAAACACTTTGTTATACACCTGAAACTAACACAACATTATATTTAAACTTTACTCCAATATAAAATAAAAATCAGAAAATGAAATGGAAAGTTAATAAATAAATACATAAATAAAAGGCAAATCTGAGTACTACCTGTCCAATCATTTTCATGATCTGTCCTATGTCTATTTTCAATCTGAAATATTATTTGCAATCCCTGTATATACTAAACTCTTTTATATTGCTGTACTAGTTGAGTAAAAGTATTTATTTTGTAAGGTACAAGCAGAAACTCCAGTTATTCTTTGTTATCGTTTTCTTTTTGAAACCATTCTCTTGACACTGTTGGACTTGGTTGTCAGGGACTATATTCCAGAAAAATTAACTTGCAATTTAAGTACTCCAAAACAAGGAGGAGATAGTTAAGCATATCAAGGAATACTTCCATTCTATGGAAGCACAGGAAAGCACAGGGAAATGTATATTCAGAGACTTAGAAAGAAGAAGACAAAGCTGTCCATTCAGAGGAACTAAAAGTATCTTATGTCTCGACTAAAGCA
>SJYC01013016.1:0-13095 GCA_006408675.1 Madoqua kirkii | reverse complement strand
CCTGAAAACATTTAGAGAAAAATGAAGTTACTTATAGGAGGACAATAATTTGAATAATTATTGATTTCTCAACAGAAGCTATCAAGGCCAGAAGATAACCTCTTCAAAGTGCTAAAAGAAAGAATCTTATCAAAGCAAATTCTGTATCTAATGAAAATATCCCTTAGAAATGAAGGTGAGTTAAAGACACTTTCAGATGGAATAAAACTAACATGATATACAAAGAAATTCTAAATAGAATGTGAAAATTTAGTTATGTATGTTGTGATCCTCAAAGGAACAACTAAAAATGAAACAAACAATCAAATAAAACACACATATAACCAAAAAGCCAAGAATAAAATGAAATACTAAAAATACTAAAAAAAAAATCAAGAAAGAGAGAATATGGAGGGCGGGGAGGACAAATAAGAAAATTGCAGAGCTAAATACAATCATACCAATAACTATATAAACCATTATTGATCTTACTATTCCAATGAACAGAAATTGACAAATGAGTAAAGGTAAGACAACAATTTGCTGTTCAGTTGCTCAGGCACGCCTGACTCTTTGAGATCCCATGGGCTGCAGCACACCTGGCTTCTCTGGTCCGTTACCATCTCCTGGAGTGTACTCAAACTCGTGTCCTTTGAGTCGGTGATGCCATCCAACCATCTCATCCTCTGCTATCCCCTTCTCCTCCTGCCTTCAGTCTTTCCCAGCACCTGGGTCTTTTCCAGTGAGTTGGCTCTTCATGTCAGGTGGCCAAAGTACTGGAGTTTCAGCTTCAGCATCAGTCCTTCCAATGAATATTCAGGGTTGATTTCTTTTAGGATTGACTGGTTTGATTTCCTTTCTGTCCAAGGGACTCTCAAGAGTCTTGTCCAGAACCACAGTTTGAAGGCATCAGTTCTTTGGTGCTCAGCCTTTTCTATTGTCCAGGGTGAAGGCATGACTGAACAACTATATGGAGCTTTAAGAACCACACTTAAAGACACAGATAAGTTTAAAGTAAGTGGATGCAGAAAACATGAAATGTTAATAGTAAGCATATGAAAACTGAAATGCCTTCACTAGTATCAGATAAAATAAACTTTAATAAAATAAGTATCACTACAGATCACTTTTTATAAACAATGATAAGAGAAATTAATCAGGAAGAAATAATTATCAATGCCTATGTTCTTAATTAGGAAGCCTCAACTTACATATAACAAATATTGAGAGAATTAAAGGGAAACAATTTTTTGACCACACTAGAATATTATAACAATTCTCTTTCATCATTTGATATAATAGCTAGATAAAAACCCAGTAAGGACACAGAAGATCTTGTAATAGGGAAGAACAAATATGACTCCATATTAGATATGTTCCTTTTTGTTCAAATTTTGTTCTCTTGCCTGTACTGAGTTATGCTGACTCTGCACCTTTTCTAAAAGAATGTTGCCTATAGCCTGAAATACACAGGATAGCCTATTCTCAGAGCTCTGATATTTAAGATTTCGTATATATACACAGATTAAAAGCTTCAAACAGAGAAAAACATTTGTCTTGGAGGTTTACAGGAACACAGTGACAACCTACATAAACACCTGCACAAAGTACAAAGAACAGAGTACTCCTGCACCAAGAAGCTTGCAACAAACAGCTACCACGTGCCCCTTCTGAAATCTGACTGGGGTAAAATGCTTCTTTGAGACATTAGTCTGACATCTCAGTCTGCTGGATTTCCAAATAAAGTCACTATTCCTTGCCTCAACAATTCATCCTCCGATTTACTCGCCAGTTGTGTGATGAGCAGCTGAGTCTGGACTTAGCAGCAATCTCAATGGCACTTTGAACCACTTTAATCTAATTACCCTTATCCAGTAAGCAAAGAATACATATTTTTCTCAAAGTACACACTGTAAATTCATTGAGATAGGTCATATTTTGGAGTATGAAATAAGGCTGTTAAAAATCCAGGTTATACCAAATGTATTCTCATATCAATGGAATTAAATCAGAACTAAATAATAAAAAAAAACACTGTTAAAATCCTATTGTTCTGGAGATTTAAAACACTGTTTAAATAAGTCATGGGGCACAGACTAAATTACAAGAAGATTTAAAAAATATTTTGAACTGATATAATAATTAAAATAGAACATAATCAAAATCTGTTGGACCCAGGTAAAGCACTGGTAAGTGGAAAACATAACATTAAATGTACAAACTAGGAAAGGAGATCTAAAACCAATAGGATCCCATCCTAAGAAATAAAAATCAAGAACTCAGTAATAAAAAATAATTAATAAAGATAAGAATAGAAATCAGCATTATTAAAAAGAGACAGAAAAAATTAAGAAAAATCTGCTTCTTCAAAACAAAATTAAGAAAATTGACAAATCTTCAGTTAGCCTGAAAAGCAAAGAGACTATAAATCAAAAATAGTAATAAAAATGTTTAATGTGAAGGATTTGTCACCAAGGATTGTAGACATTAAAAAATAAGGAAACACTGTGAAGACCTTTGGGCTAAGCAGTTTGACAGTTTACATGAAATGGACACATTTTTTGAAAGATACAACTTATAACCGGTTTATATAAGAAACAGAAGAGCTTGCTGCATCAGGTAAAGAAACCAGGCTTGGGGTTTAAGCATGAGACCAACATGCCTTCTGGAAATAGGCTTCTCCTGGGCACAGTACAACTATAAATTTAACCTGAAGCACCAGAAATCCAGAAATCAAGTGGGAGGAATGGAGACTCAAGGAAGGAAAGACAAGCTCTTTTACTGACCACCAATAATGGCAGTGTTCTGAGGTGAACACATCCTATTCCTTCCCTTAAAGAGCCGAAGAAAGGGAAGCATAAAAGAGTTCCGAGTGAAAAAGAAGCCGGACATCCTTAACCAGAGGCCAACAGTTTCCAATTAAATAAACCTCTAAATGTCAAAGTATACAATTAAATCTAGTAAGCTTTACTCTATTATGAATGATTCTCTAATTCTGCTACATTTCCCCACTTTTTTGAAAAAGGGTAACCAATTAATTCTCAATTTCCTATAACCACTTGTATTTTTAATCTAACTTTGGTGTATTGCCTTCCTGCCCCATTCCCAATTTGCAGTTTTCAGGAAATATTTTTTACCATCCAGGGAAACAAATCACCATCTACTTAGCAAGTTCAGAGTAACAGGGGTAAACAAAGTTACAGAGAACGGCCAGAATCTAATTTCCTCTCCAGAGTCTTCTTGCTACTCAATTAAGCATATCCTTAATGCTGGTCTGCAGTCTTGGACCCTCTCCCCAACTCCCAGGTCTGATCATTTACAATGAAAGAATAAACACATTCTCCTTCTGCCTAAAATGTTGGAAGTGATAACAATTGAAATTTTAATGGCATAACCTTAGTTCAGGCATACAAAAATGGTACTGGGCAGCCACTGAGGATCTGGTCTCAGACATTCTGCTGCATCACTGAGGATTTGAAATTTCTGAACTGTATCAAACATAAGGATGTGTGCATGCTAAGTAGCTTCAGTCGTGTCCAGCTGCAACCCCATGGACTTTAGTAGGGCTCAGGCTCCTCTCTGTTCATGGGATTCTCCAGGCAAGAATACTGGAGTGGGTTGCCATGTCCTCTTCCAGGGGATCTTCTGGACCCAGGGATGGAACCCACGTCTCTTAGTCTCCTGCACTGACTGGCAGGCAGGTTCTTTACCACTAGCGCCACCTGGGAAGCCCAGACATAAGGATACCACTGGTTGTTTCCAGAACAACATCTACTAGCAGCTGCTTCCTTCATTAAGTCCTTGCCCTGCTTTGCAACTAGGTGATTATTTGTAATGCCTACCAATCCTTTCTTAAAATCACCCTTACCTCTTGCCAGCTCCAACCATAATTCTTAACAAAAATATTGTGTAACCTTATGGCTTTTTGACTTTGTAAGAGTCCCTCATTTTGTATTCCTGGTAGAACAAAATTCAAGTGCTTTCTTGGACTTGTGCTTTCTGAGATGCAGTCCTAACAAACTCCAAATAAAATCTTTTATGTTGCCCCAACCAGGTCTCAATTCTTAGAATGCTCCATTAACAGAATTTAATATTCTCTCTGATTTTGAGCAAGAAAGGAATGGCTATTAAACTCAATTAAGTCTAATTAATTGACTGCCTTAAAATTATCCCTGTTATATCTTATTATATTTTACTTGTAATTTATCATTCTATTTATCTCCCATTCAAAACAGAAAAATATGTTCACATGACTGTATTGTCCACAAGAAGATCCAGTCAACAAAAAGACTTAAAAGAATAAACACCAAATTTAGAAACAGCCTCCTTCTACTTCTAAAGAAGTACATAATAACATATCATGTTCATACAGTTTTGAAGGTTTTTATCTCTCTGTGCAGACAGTAAAAAAGCAGAGCTTAACAAAAGTCCACACCTGAAACTGAAAAACCTTTGGATTTTTTAGAAACAAATTATCAGGAAATCAGTACATTCCTAAGGAAGAAAAGGAGTTACTAACCTATTGTAGGACAACATGTACTTATATCACTGACTTACCCCTTCATTCACATAGTCAAGCATTAGTTTCAACACCGATGTAGCCATATTTGTACAGTTAGGTCCTCTTTTATGCTAATAAAGATAGCCTATATCTCTAGCCGTGTTACCAGCACTTACTTTTCACTTTGGACTTAGGAACAAGTTTCAGTCCTTCACAAGGGCCTACTCACATCTGAACAGTGCCTTGCATTCCTCATGGCAAGTCACAGGGCCCTGACACTCACGGCATTTGGCACTACAGAGCAGTGCTCTGAAATCACAGAATTCATACACTGGAATAGAATTCTGTGTCCCATGGGCTTCCCTCGTGGCTCAGGCAGTAGAGAATCTGCTTGCAGTGCAGGAGATTCATTGACCTGGGTTCAATTCCTGGGTCAGGAAGATCCCCTGGAGAAGGGCATAGCAACTGGCTCCACTATCCTTGCTTGGAGAATCCCATGGACAGAGGAGTCCAGGAGGTCACAAAGAGTCAGCTACTACTGAGCGACTTCACTTTCATGTTTCCCTCATGTTACCACTCTCCTCTGAATTACATGGCTGCTTTATGGGGTTAGTGTGATGCCTTGGAAAGAGTTTCAGCATGCCACACACTCCTCACATCCCTACTATATCACAGGCTTTGGCCTTGAGCCCAGCTCTTACCTCTTCCTGAATGTGGATATCACTTGGGAGATTCCATTGTCTTCTGCCAGCCAACCAAGAGTTCAGTAACTTCAGTCTTCATAGGGAAATAATCTCTTTCCTTCCGTTTTTCCATCCAAAAAGTTCCCTGAAGAAATATGATGGATCAAACAAGTACTAGGTAAGTATATCAGAACTTCACCTTCTAGAATTTAAATGCTAGAATCTTCAGAGCCAAAAAAAGGATCTTGTCCCTCCTCTCAACAATGTGTGGGCATTGTTTTGCTTTCTATGTTTTAACCAAAGGATCCTTAGGATGGTCTTCTCACCCCAGTAACATTCCAGTCAAAGGTGGCTTGATCACACCACCATCAGCAACAGAAACAGCAAGCACTTTTGAAATGGCTGTTCTCTGGAACAAAAGAAAGAAAGAAAGTTCTGCCTTACTGGGTCTTCCTTGTAGGTACACACATTTATACACCACACACACACACACTTTTTAATAGGGAAGAAATAATCTGACTCCATGCAGGATCTGTTCCTTTTACTTAATCTTTGTGCTGGGTTGGGAAGATCCCCTGGAGAAGGGAATGGCTACCCACGCCAGTATTCTTGTTTGGAGAATTCCATGGACAGAGCAGCCTGGCAGGTTATAGTCCATGGGATCACAAAGATTCAGGCACAACTGAGCAATGCCACTGTGCTCTGTTGCCTGTGCTTAATCATGGTGGTGCTGCACCTTTTGTAGAAGAATGTTGCCTACAGCCTGAAAAATATAGGATAGTTTATTCTCAGGGCTCTGATGCTTAACAGTCTATTCATATAGAGATTAAAAAGTTGCAGAATAGAGAGTAACATTTGTTTTGTTGGGCATTTATAGGAACATCATGACCTGGCCTCTGACCTACGTAGACAGCTGTAAGAACAACAGATTGTGACATCAATGATGCGTTCCTCCCTTCTCCTTGCCTTTAAAAATGCTTTGCTGAAACCCTTCAAGGGGTTTGGGGCTTTGGGAGCAAGAGCCACTCATCTCTTTGCTACTTTGCATGCTAAGTCACTTTAGTCATTTCCAATTCTGTGCGACCCTATGGATTGTAGCCCGCCTGGTTTGTATGTCCCAGGGATTCTCCAGGCAAGAATACTGCAGGGAGTTGCTGTGCCCTCCTCTGGGGGATCTTCCTGACCCAGGGATTGAAACTACCTCTCTTATGTCTCCTGCACTAGCAGGTGGGTTCCTTGCTATCAGTACTGCCTAGGTGCTGGGGGCCAGTGTGAGGAACTCTGCCCATGGCAAAGGTCAGGAGGAAAGAAGCTTGGCATATGTAAAGGCGTGATCAAGCCTCAGGAAACCCCCTGTTCCCGAGCATCTACCCCCCAAACCAGAGTACTTTACGGGCAGCTCTTCTCCATAACCATGTATCTCGAAGAAGGAGTTAACTTGCAGCCCCAGTTAATAAAAATTCCTGGGTGTGACAAGAATGTCTCAACTTACAAACTCTGAAGTTTCTCTAGCCTGCCTGATCAGGTTCGTCTGGCTGCACGTGATTATTTACAACTCCCCCAATTGTGAGAGGCATGGGATGCTTTAAAACTTTCTAAATACAGACTCTTTTGAGAAGTTAGAAGATCATTAGTATAGTATTAGTGGGTTGATTAGGAATTATATTGGTGAAGGGTTTTTTCACCTGTCATGCCAATAATTACTGCTAATTCCCTGCCCTGGGTGTGACAAGGGTGTCTCAGGTCAAACCTCTCTGCTGACAGACTAGCTTGTGTAACAACCTCTCAACCATAAACAGCACAGAGTTTGGAGTATTAACATAGGGCTTTTCTCATTTGATTGCCACCAGGCCTCCATATCCTTAGGCACCTGAGAATATATTAATCAATGTATTTGGAATATAGAAAAGGAAATATAGTAGTTTTTGATGTTAGCAATATTAGACTTTTTGAGTTAATAAATTTTCTCTTTTGTTATAGACTACTGTACTTTGTTATAAATCACTGTGTCCTTGTTATGCAAAAATGTAACCTTATCACTATCTTAAGACTAAATAGATTGTAAAGGGAACACTGGTGAAGGGTTTTCATTTGTTGGGCTGATGTTTGCTGCTAAATCTCCATATTCCTTGCCCTTATAATGAATATAACTAGCATATAGGAGAAATAAGTATTAACCTTCAAGCATATAAGAGAAATAAGTATTAACCTTTAAGACTAATCATGTTAACCTTAGGTTAAGTAAATTCCTTTCTTGATTGTAACTCACTACACGCTCACCCTATAGGAATGCAACTTTATTTGGAGGGTGGTGCTTGAAAAAAATCTCTCCTGGAAAAATGTTTTCTGGTTAACTGACCGGTATCAAAAAGGGCCATAACATGTCAGCAGACCTCCTGGCTAAAAGATGATGTAAAAACCCATAAGACCTTTGTATAATTTTATATGAAGCACCTGATTGTGACAAGGGTCAGGTCTGCTGACCCCCGTGTGGCTCTGTATTCATCCCTATATGTAACAAAAGGTATATAAGAAAACCTGAAAAATAAAGAAATGGGATCAGTTTCTGGAAAGACTGATTCCCCCGTGTCATTTCTTTCTTGCTCCCCGTTTTCCTGGCTGAATTCCCATCTGGTATGGGGGTATGCACCAAACCTACTAACTCTGCCTGGGCTTCTAAGATCAGACCAGGGAGGCCTCAGTACCTCCTCTCCTTAGGGAAAATGGAAAGATGCCTGTGGCCTACATAGGTGGTGATTAGTATTCCACGTAAACCAGTTATTCAGCCTCTTTTTCTCCACTAATTTTCCTGCTACACTATCTGTTTCTAATCTCTCTATATATCTGTAACTAAATATGTATTTTTCCAAGGAGGATGCCGACTCCGCCCTCACCTTCGAATCACCCTGGATCCACCGGGGCTGGACCCCGGCACCTAGGGATCTCTTTGCATGGCCCTAGAGTAAACTTTTCTCTGGTCTAAAGTCTGATGTTTTGGTTTGCTTGGCTCCACTGTGTGTTGGGCATACAAGCCTTGTGTTTGGTAACCCCTTTCTACGTAAATAAATTTCAGACTTAGCACAGGAACTCACTCAACTAGTTAAGCAATTTAATCTTTGTCTGCAAAAGGACCAAGTCTTCATAAGATAAGCCGTAATGAAAGTACCAAAGCACCAATTCAGCAAAATATTATCAGTTCTGCTGCAGCCTCTTTCCCTAGGGACATCATCTTCTAACAGTTGATTTTTCCTAGAAATGAAAAAAGTCTGCCTTCTACATTTAACACACAAACATGCTTGCTTCGTAAATTTAAAGGCTACAGTTTCCTTACCCCATCCCCATAGCTCTGATGGTGTTGTTTTTTACCATACTTCCTACCTCTGCGAATAATCTTCCTCTTAAAACAGAGAGTTTGGTGTGTGTATGTATTAGGGGAGGCTTCACTTTCACCTTTCATTTTCATGCATTGGAAAAGGAAATGGCAATCCACTCCAGTGCTCTTGCCTGGAGAATCCCACGGACGGTGGAATCTGGTGGGCTTCCATCTATGGGGTCGCACAGAGTTGGACACGACTGAAGTGACTTAGCACCAGCAGCGAAGAGTGTACAAGCCCCTTAGGAACTGTTCCTTTGTGATGGCTCACAGTCTTATTCAGTTTTGTAGTCTTCAGATCACTAGTCAAAATATTTTAAGCACAACACCTGCATTTTCTTAATCTCCTCTGCTGCATCCCTCCCCCACTCTGCTCCAAAAATACGCCACTGAAGACTGATTGAAGAATTTGCTATAGAGATTCTAACACAGAACTAAGACACACACAGCAGCAGACACACAGACAGTGTCTGCATTCCATCATTAACGTGTTAGAAGTACTTCTTGATATTTAATCTTAGGGATTCTATCTTGATGCTTCAACTCATTTCCAAAACAGATCTCACTTGCATCCTGGAGCATCAAAAGGCTTGTCTTTTCCATTGAGCTGTGTAACAATTCAACAAGTATTCATAAAATTCAAACATACTCATTAAAACTGATCTAGCTTTGAGAATCTACATTTCATGGTTGTTCCAACAGCTTCAGGTTGGAGGTGGTCCTCCCTTCTGCTAAGGAGAAGGATGTATTGGCACCTAATACAATATGCATCCTTGGCCTTTCTTCTGGAAAAGGTACACAGTCTCTTATAGTAATTTGCTTCACTTCCTTCAAATGAGAACAACAACATTTTACTGAGACTGACTGTAGCATCTGTTACCCTAGGCATTTATTTGCTTACCTCTCTTCCCACACATATCTCCCACCACTAAATTGTAAACCCCTTCAACGCAGAGGCTATGTTTCACTGACTTCCATATCTTTAGCATGGCACACACTGCCTGGCATATTAGGAGTTAATGAAAATGGATTGAAGTGATTTCCACATCATAAAGTCATACCATTTAAAGTGAAACTGAATCCCAAATTATTTTTTCCCCACAGTTCACAGAACCTTTATTTAGATTACCTAAAGGCAGTGTTTGGAATGTCACTTCATGCCTAAATAAGCAAACATTTAAGATGAACTGTTTCAGTTGTCTCTTTGTTTAGTCTGAACACTCTGGGAAATTTGTTTACAGAATTGTTCTGAGTTATTACCTGTGTATGAATGTAAGTTGAACTTAATGTCATTAAAAGAACAAAAGAACAGATAATAAAAGCTGAGGCTATATAGCTGGTGTCAGGGAGGAAAAATTTTCCTTCTACTTTTCTAGGTTCTTTGGCTGATTTAACAACCAAATTTTAAAAAAAATTAACAGAAGAAAAACAAACTTGTATGTACAGGAACCTTAAAGATATGAGGCTCCTTAAGAGTCAGGGAATTGAAATTTATATGTCATTGTGAGCTACAGAAAAGGGGTATGGGTCTGGAACTTCCAGGGAAGGACTAAAATGTACAGGAAGAAGCAAACATTTGGTAAAGAAGTGTTTGCCATGCCGTGCCATGCCATGCAGATACAACAGTTACAAAGCAGCCTTTCATAAGTTTTTCCCGATCTACCACAGCTAGGTCGCATCCTCTGTAGTTATCTTCAGTGATAGCTCTCTTCCTGGAATAGAAATTCTATCTAAATTCTTTTCAGGAAGTTAAGGGGAAGGTAAGATAAAAAGAAAAACTTCCTGAGTCTTCTGTTTTTTTTTGTTTTTGTTTTTGTTTTTAATCAGCCTAGAATAATTTTCATGCCAAAGAGACACATTTTAGGCTGGTAATATGTGCTCCTCTACACTGGGAAGGGAAGGTAGTTTCCATTTAATAATTTCTAAAAACACATGTGGCTGAAGTTATCAAATCTCTTAAGTCTCAAAATTAAACTCTGCACAGAGCCTGGATTCTTCTGAGAATGTACTCTCAACACAACCTGGGTCATTCTGGGAAATTCTACCACCTGGAAATGGTTGGTTGAACTCTGAACTCTGAAACTCATAAACATGCCCTCCTAATAATTTTACTCCCCAACCCCAACACATACACACACAAACACACACACACACTTCACGGCTATTGAAAACAACAGCAACCAAGGCAAATTTTCTGGTGGAAGAGGTGTTCTTCCAATTTGAAAAGATTCTGAGAAAAATTTCTTTAAAAAATGGTGTCTGTTCCTGATCATAACGTATCTTTCTTTCTTTCTTTTTTACAGCTTTTATTGGTGTGTAGCTGCTTTACAATTTGTGTTAGTTTCTGCTGTACAGCAAAGTGAATCAGCTACATGTACACATACATTTCCTCTTTTTTGGATTTCCTTCCCATTTAGGTCACCACTGAGCCCTGAGCAGAGTTCCCTGTGCTGTAGAGCAGGTTCCCATTAGTAACAGATTCTATTGTTGTTGTTTAGTTGCTAAATCATGTTCAACTATTTTGCAATCCCACAGACTTTAGCCCTCCAAGCTCCTCTGTCCATGGGATTTCCCAGATAATAATAATAGAGTGGGCTGCCATTTCCTTCTCTAGGGAATCTTCTGATCCAGAGATCGAACCTGCATCTCCTGTATTGCAGGCAGATTCTTCACCACTGAGCCATAATATCAATAGGGTACATATGTCAATCCCAATCTCCAACTCCACAATCCCAATACTGGGCACACACTCAAATAAAACCATAATTCATTAAGACACATGCATCCCAGTGTTGACTACAGCACTATGTACAACAGCCAGGACATGGACACAACCTAAACATCTATCAACAAAGGAGTGGCTTAAGAAGATGTGGTACATATACACAATGAAATATTACTCAGCCACAAAAAGGAAAAAATTGTGTCATTTGCAGAGACGTAGATGGACCTAGACACTGTCATACAGAAGTCAGAAAGACAATATTAATGCATATATGTGCAATCAGAAAACTGGTATAGATGACCTTATTTACAAAGCAGTGAAAGTCACTCAGACGTGTCCAACTCTTTGCAACCCCAAGGACTATATAATCCATGGAATTCTCCAGGACAGAATACTGGAGTGGGTAGCCTTTCCCTTCTCCAGGGGATCTTCCCAACCCAGGGATCAAACCCAGGTCTCCCACATTGCAGACAGATTCTTTATTAGCTGAGCCACCAGGGAAGCCCAAGAATACTAGAGTAGGTAGCCTATCCCTTCTCCAGCAGATCTTTCTGACCCAGGAATTAAACTGGGATTCTTTACCAACTGAGCTATCAGGGACACCCTTACAAAGAAGAACTGGAGACAAAGATGTAGAGAACAAATATCCAGATACCAAGGGAGAGGCAGGTGGTGGTGGGATGAATTGGAAGACTGGGATAATATATCTTTCTTGACACTGATCTTAAAGAAGCCCATGATATTGAGATATCAATAGCATGCCATGATTCAGTCCTAGGCAACAGATTCCAATTGTAATAGCAAGTTTCAACATAAAAACAAGATATTTTTTCCTTATCCCAGAGTTAAATATATTTATATCTTTTTCACAGAGCTAAACATCAAATACTGCTGGAAATAGATAGGACAATTTACATATACATGTAGTAGCAAGTGACAGTTAGGGGGAGTGGTATATAAACTGCACAGCACACATCCTTGTTTTGCTTCTCCTCTCCCCTTCTGCTAGTCTGCAAACTGGCCCCCATACATGGAGGGAAAGAGAGACTGAAGAAAAAGCCAGACCCCTCCAAACAGGAAAGTGGCAGGTTTATTAAGGAAGGGAGCTTACATACTAGCCTTGTCTTTGGGGCTGCAAGATGAGTAGCTCTTTGCACCTGCTGTCCAGAATCTTAAAAGTTTTTACAGAGGCTTTAATGGGGCTCAGCCATGAACACTGTCCAGATGCTCACAGCAACACACTGCTTTCTCAAGACTTCATTCATAAAGTGACTCCAGCCATAGGAAGGATGGAAAGAATGTATATTCAAATGATTAGGATGGAGATGAAGACCCTCCTGTTGTCTGGGTCCAGTTCATGGGTCAGCTGGTGGTCACTTCCTCTCAGTGGCCTCCCCCAACATCTTTGCCTGTTCCCTTTTTACTGCCTTCTTTACAAATTCTCCTGGATCTCTCAGCAATGCTTCTTCCACTCTGCAAACATCATCTCCTTTTTCTAAAGCCTGGATACTAGCCAAATTCAGATCCTGGTGGCTAAACATCTACCTGAAATTGACTTATCAAGGCATCAGTTCAGTTCAGTTCAGTGGCTCAGTCGTGTCCAACTCTTTGCGACCCTATGAATTGCAGCACGCCAGGCCTCCTTGTCCATTACCAACTCCCGGAGTTCACTCAGACTCATGTCCATTGAGTCCGTGATGCCATCCAGCCATCTCATCCTTGCTCGTCCCCTTCTCCTCCTGCCCCCAAATCCCTCCCAGCATCAGAGTCTTTTCCAATGAGTCAACTCTTCACACGAGGTGGTCAAAGTACTGGAGTTTCAGCTTTGACATCA
>SJYC01013015.1:0-17365 GCA_006408675.1 Madoqua kirkii | reverse complement strand
TATAATTTGTAAAGCTAAATGTACATGCAATGTACATGAAGGTTATAAAAGAACAGATATCAAACTGTTAACAGTGATTACTTTTAGGGAAGAGAGTGAAGAATTTGAGTGGTGAGATAAAGTGAGACATTTCCTTTTCACTGTACATACTTTGCATTATATATCATTTTAAAAGGAAATGTATTTTTCATAAAATATTAAAATGGATTCAGGCTTTTAAAATAAGAGTATGGAGTTATCTGCCAAGTGACAGATTTACTTGATTCTTAGACTAAGCTGATTAAAATTAATGCTAGGGAAATAAAAACAATGAAACAAAAACTCCAACTTATTTGATAGAAAATAAATAACATCTGAACCTTGTATCTTCTGAGAAAGTCAAATGTAAAAGATAGTAACTGGGTTTTTTATTTGTTTTTATCTTAAAAGTCAGAGCTGTTTCTACAACCAGCTGAAGCTTTCTGAAGAAAGGAGCTGTTGTTTAGCCGCTCAGTCGTGTCTGACTCTTTTTGACTCCATGGACTATAGCCGGCCAGGTTCCTCCATCTATGGGATTCTCCAGGCAAGAACACTGGGGTGGGTTGCCACTTCCTTCTCTAGGGGGTCGTCTCAACCCAGGGACTGAACCCAGGTCTCCTGCACTGGCCGCCAGGTTCTTTACCACTGAGCCACCAGGGATGCCCAAAGGAGCTGTATGTTTTAATTAAGAATCCCACTTTGAATATTATATGTAGAGCTATGAAGTCCTTATCTTGACCAATGAATAAACTTACCCACGAGGTGAATCCTTTCACATAAGGCTCACTTTAAAACAGTGATCCATCTGTTGTGCTTTCTTTCTGTGTGGATCATCACTGTTTCCTTAGTGCTACTGCGTGTGTATCTTCAGTGTCTTGAGTATTAGCAGATACACAGAAGGTATTTGAAGATGTTCACTGTTAGGGTGTGGATGGAGAAGAGTGAGGAAAAGAATGAACAGTGGAGGCATGGTGATCGTGGTCTCCCAAAGTTATACAGGTCTAGGTTCTAATACCAGTTCTGCAAGAGGAGAAGCTGCCTAGTAGTATTACATGCCCAATATATGTTACATGCCCCAAACAGTTGGGTTTCCTTTATTCCTTCTGCATTCTTTTTGTAAGACCACCACTGAGCAATGTGCCTCACTCTTCACCAGCAAGCATGAAGTGGGAGTGAGCTGAAGGGGCAAGATTATAGCTACAGGTGATGTATGAATTCCCATGGCGGGAAGTGCACTAACTTTCAGGCACACAACTGGGCCAGAATCTGCAGAAATACATGAAAGTGAACTGTGAAACATAAGACACAACTGTAATTTGTTTCATGGAAGTGTAAATACCACGGTGCTCAAAATAAAAATTTGGAGAGTGACAGTTAGATTGAGGCCCCCCTCAAAGGTCATAACCCACTGCTTGATAGAACACCCTCTGGTGGCTGTATTTTTAAGCCTTTGAAAGAGGATTGTGGTTGGTACTAAGACTTATGACTCCTGCATGATTTAGTAATCAATGCAGTTACTCACTGAAAATTTGTGATTTCAAAACTGTTTATTTCTTCTCCTACTCATATCTTTGGTCATTTAGCTCATGCATTCTTCCGAAGTCTGATTCACATATTTTTATTTTAGGTCAATGAGACAAAGTGGTGAAAAGAACTCATTTTGCAGCCAGAAACCCTTGGCTCGAATTCTAGTTCCTTGACTGTCTCTTACCATGACCTTGGGCAATTTTCTCTCCCTCAGCCTCAATCTTGAGTTTTACAATGGGAATAATAAATATTTAACAAGTTTTCCCTAACAATCAATTAAGTGACGTATGTGAACATAATCAGAATTGTGCCTAGCACGTAGCTTGATCTTAAAAACAGTGAAATACAAGTTATAAAAATTAAAATAACATTAATCAACATGTTATTTTCAACTTTTTGCACTGGCTGGGAAACGCTTACTAAATATACATTTGTACTTTACATACGAGTTTGTAAGGCCTTTTTGGCAGGGATTATGTCTGCTTTTGTTGCTATTTGACTCTTTTCCTAGAGTACCCTGAAGTAGCTAATCAGTATTAATAATTATTCAGAATGCTTCAACAACTGTCTGTGATTTCACTCTCTCTCTAGTGTCTCAGTACAACATTAAAATCCTCCTCTGCATGAAACAGCAAGGTCCTTTTTAATTAGGTTCCACCTTCCTTACTGATAGGACTTCCCTAGTGGCTCGGACGGTAAAGTGTCTATCTACAATGTGGGAGACCTGGGTTCGATCCCTGGGTTGGGAAGATCCCCTGGAGAAGGAAGTGGCAACCCACCCCAACCCCAGTATTCTTGCCTGGAAAATTTCATGGACAGAGGAGCCTGGTGGGCTACAGCCCACAGGGTCCCAAAGAGTCGGACACGACTGAGCGCCTTCACTTTCACTTTTCCTTATTGACACTGTTTCCCATTATTTCTACCTCTGAATTTATGAAGTGTTCATGGGAACACCAATGCAATAGGATATCATAAAATGTTCCTTAAAAGAAAGAGGATTCATGGTCAAATTCATTACGGAAACTTTAAGTAGGTTTTTCTATTGCTAAATTTGGCAAAGCCTTGAATGTAATGAAATACAATGAGCCTCTCCAAGAAAGTAATATGTCCAGTATTTCCCAAACCATCTTGACAACGGAGCCTCTTGCTCACAGAGTCCCTCACAGATAGTTACATGGGAATCCTGGAAACCACACTCTGCCTAGAAAGGAGTGCTAGGACTGCCTTCTTACTTGTGCTTGTCATTGTTTCCTCCAGGGCCTGTGGTGACCTCACATTGCTATTCTAATAGATTGATATAATTCTCCTTCCACTCAAATCTATTCAGATACTCCTCTTGCAGACAATTTGCTTTAAAACCTCTTATAAGAGGCCCTGCCCAATAAGTTTAACTACTGATTTTCCAGATTATGTAAAACATGTAGGGCTTAATACTACATTTCAGGCATCTTACTACATTATAGTATTTATGTTACTTGAGGACTTAATAGTATGAAGTTAAAGAGTCATCAGAAAATAAACATAATTTTTTAATACCTACCTCTTTAGCTTGAGAAAATGCATTGGTTGCTTTAAAGATTTTAGCACAATGCTTGGCCTACAGAATTCACTCAACACATGTAAATTTATTACTATTATTACCAGTAGGAGTAGCAGCAGCAGCAGCAACATTTTACTTCATTATATTTACATCACTTCATTTAATCTTGAAACAACCCTTTCACTAAGTTTCACAGTAGTCTTACATTCTTGGAACACCATAGTTTTCAGGCATTGTATGAATTATTTAATAATTATTTTCTTATTAATTTTGACAGCATGTTTAGAAGGTAAGATTTTTTAACCTTTTCTTTAATCATATAAAGAATCAGTATCAAAGGAGCTAAGTGATTTGTCCAAAGCCATACAGCTAATGAATGTCAGGTTAGGATCTAATGTCAATTATTTGGAATTCTTTTTTTAATTATTTATCTTAATTGGAGACTAATTACTTTACAACTATTTGGAATTCTAGTCTAAGTTCTCTCCTCCACACCAACTGTGAAGAGAATAACAGAACAGTTACAAATACTGAAAGAAATAAGAAAGATAAAGTGAAAAAAAATATTAGTTGAGGAAAAGTCAGATGAAGGAAAAGAGAGAATAGGTTAACATCACAGATGCGCAGTTCTCAGTGTGGTTGATCACCACCAACATAAACTCCCAGAGATGAATGAACAACAGATTCTCCAACCAATTTATGTATTTGAAGAGTCAGTTTTTCTACCTCAAAATCTAATTGAGTAAATATGACTGTTCTCCTGTCATCTGCACTTTGCAACTTGTTTGACAAAATGATGGTCACTTATTTTGACTATGTGTGATAGAAAAGGTACAGATATGCTCCTGTAAGAGGGTCACCAGAAAGGAAGACAGGGGCAGGGAAGAGCAGAAGGAGAAGGGAAGAAAGGGAAGAAATGGAGTGTGAAAGGCTGAATAATGAACTCCCAAAATCTCCATGTCCTCATGCCCAGAACTTGTGAATATGTTACCTCACATAGTAAAGGAGATTTTCAGATGAGATTAAGGTAAAGATCTTGAGATGTGGCAATTATACTGGATCATCCAGGTAGACCCGATGTAATCACAAGGAAGCAAGTGACTCAGAGGCAGAGAAGATATAAGGAAAAAAACAAAGGTCAGAGAAGAGAGAAGATGCTATGCAACTGGCTTTGGAGGTGGAGGAAGGGGCCACAAGTTAAGGAATGCAGGTAACCTCTAAAATCTAAAGACAATAAGGAAATGGATTCTCAAGCAGAGCATCTCAAAGGAACACAGATCTACTGACACTTGATTTTAGATCAGTGAAATTTATTTTGGACATCTGAATTCAAAACCATAAAATAATAAATGTGTGAAGTCACTGAGTTTGCAGTAGTTTGTTAGAGCAGCAATATAAAACTAATACACAGAGGAAGTCAAGAAAAGAGGAAGGGAAGGGATGGAGGAAGAGAAGATGAGACAAGGAAGGGGAAACTCAAGGCTAAGCAATGATGAGAGTCAGAAGACTCAGAAAGTCCGTCAGCATAAACATAACAAGTTGTGTGGTGGTGGTGGTGGGGGGGTGATTTGTATTTACTAGGGTTTGTCCCAGAAGAGTATTTCATGTGGTTGAAAGAACTGAGGGGTAGAGGGTTGGGTGGCAAAGCTTAGATACCAAGGACACATTTGAGCAACAACAGATGGCTCCTCATCTTTCTTCTTAACCTTGGAAAGAAGGAAACAGAGGGAAATTTACATTACCCACAATGGTCTGGCTGTTAGCTTTTGCAACAGAAAATATTATTCTCAATTTTAGAGAAGAGAAATCTGAGGCACAGAAGGCATGCATGAAAAGTGGAGCCAAGATTTAAAACCAGGTTGATTTCCTTTCAGGATGAGGAATTAAACTACCTGAAAAGGAGAAAATTAGGGAAAAGAACAAAAGGATACCCAAAGCAAGAAGGGAGTCAGGATGAGGGGAGAGAGGCCGAGAGCTACCAAACCTTGCCAGAATGCTGAGAAGAGTTAAAGAAGGAGTCAGTGTCAAGATTTCTGGGTCCCTGAGTGCGCATCAACTTTAATTTTGGGCAAGTGCTGATGCTACTCCATGAGCAATCCCTCCAACTGAGTCACTTTCAATACCACTGCTTTCTATAGATTTCTGACATGTTTCTCTTTATAAACATGTTTATCAGGTAAAAAAAGTGAGACAGCCCTTCTTAATCTCTAGTTTTAGCTTTCTATCATAATTGAAATGAGCTGGATTCTATTATTGATCTATGCTGCATTCTAAAGCATTTTAGCACTTCCCTTATGACATATACTCATTAGAAAACTCCCTTCACCAAAACTCCTTGTTTATTTTTCCTCTCTCTGTTCATTCTATTTCAATTAGCATGTATGAAACTCCTACCACGTGCCAGATTATGGGCAAGGTGTTGGAGTAAGACATGGTCACCTACACTAATTGAATAAACAAGCAATTATGGAATCTTCTGGGAAAAAAGTCAGGAGGTAAATCGCTGAAATGCTTAGTATGGACCAAGGGCACAGGGATGAGCATTCAACTAAAAATGAGGTGTCAGAGAAGTGGGCTGGATTGTGCTGAAGTCAGTTAAGCTGGGAACCATGTCTTTCCATTTCCATGTGAAATGCTAGGCTGGATGGATGAAGCAAAAGTTGGAATCAAGATTGCTGGGAGAAATGTCAATAACCTCAGATATGCAGATGACACCACCTTTATGGCAGAAAGTGAAGAACTAAAGAGCCTCTTGATGAAAGTGAAAGATAGTGATAACGTTGGCTTATCTGGTCTCATCACTTCATGGCAAATAGATGGGGAAACAATGGAAACAGTGGCTGACTATTTTCTTGGGCTCCAAAATTACTGCAGATGGTGACTGCAGCCATGAAATTAAAAGACGCTTGCTCCTTGGAAGAAAAGCTATGACTAACCTAGACAACATATTTAAAAGCAAAGACATTACTTTGCTGAAAAATGTCTGTCTAGTCAAAGGTATGATTTTTCCAGTAATCATGTATGGATATGAGAGTTGGACCTTAAAGAAAGCTGAGCACCGAAGAACTGATGCTTTTGAACTGTGGTGTTGGAGAAGACTCCTTAGAGTCTGCAAGGAGATCCAACCAGTCAATCCTAAAGGAAATCAGTCCTGAATATTCACTGGAAGGACATATGTTGAAGCTGAAACTCCAATACTTTGGCCACCTGATGCAGAGAACTGGCTCATTGGGAAAGACCCCAATGCTTGGAAAGATCGAAGGCAGGAGAAGGGGACAGAGGATGAGATGGTTGGATGGCATCACTGACTGGATGGACATGAGTTTGAGGAAGCTCCAGGAGTTGCTGATGGACAGGGAAGCCTGGTGTGCTGCAGTCCATGGGGTCACAAGGAGTTGGACACAACTGAGTGATTGAACTGATGTTTTCCAGAATTCCTTTCCCTGTACAGTTCTAGCTTAGAGTTGGGTCAAAAAGAAACCTGTGGAAGATCAGGAGGGCAGAAGTGAATCAGTAGCCACTGTTCCCTGGCAGTATTTGAAGTCATTTATGATAATGAGTGGATGCAGACATAACTGGATAGAGTCAACCTATCCTTGTTCTTCTCTGATTTGCATCCAGCTCATTTTCCTGAATTCTGGTTGTGAATATGAACACCACCAACCCCCTCCCCAACACCATCATATGCTAGGCAGCAGGCCAGCAGATACAGCTGCTACACAGAAGCAACCATTTTCTACAGACCTTCCCACAAGCACCCACTTGATGATCCTAGCTTGCTACATGGCCAAGCTTGGCTCTTCAAATTTCACTGCAAGCTCTGACTTGCCACTAAAATGGAAGAATCTTGCTTTGGAAGAAACTCTGAAACCAGGTATGAGAAATATATAAAATGTTCAGAAGAGGCTTTGAGAGCTGTGGTTTGGGTAGGATGGGCAGAGGGCACTGTGGTAGCCTACACCCTAGAGGTTCTCAGCAGCACCTTACAAACCTGCTCACCCAGAACACAGACCCCTTAGGAGAAACTTCTGGAAGCAGATTCCTAACTGAGCAAGAAGGAATGGATGTTGGTGGTAAAGAAGCTTTAAGTTCTATTGGAGATGAGATGAGAAAGTATCTTGGAAACAACTGTGGAAATTACTACTTGGATGAGCCATATTTCTCCCCAAAATATCCATTTTAAGACATTTCAAACCTACAGAAAAAGTGAAAGATTAATATATTGAGCATCCAAATACCTACATTTAAAGTTGACCAACTGTTAGTACCGTGGCACATCTGTTACTCTCTCACACACCTATGTCACACATACACTGTTTGTGCTCAAACAAAAAAAAATACACATCACACTATCTGAACCTGAAGTATTTCAACAGTAAGTCATGTCTTACTCCTTAGTATCCTTTAATCCAAAGTCCCTGGCTTTTTCATTCTCACTAATGATGTAGACCCTTTTGAAGAATCCAGTATAACTGTCCTATAGAATGCCATGCCTATATATTTGTCTAATCATTTTCTTATTAAATTCATGAGTCCTTTATTTATCCAAAGATACCAGAAACCTTTAGCCAACACTAACGCACAAACCATGCTACCCTCTCTCATCATAACTATGTATAACAATTTGTTGTTGCTGTTGTTCAGTCACATCATGTTCAACTCTGCAACCCCATGGACTGTAGCCCTTCAGGCTTCTCTGTTCTGCACTATCCTCCAGAGTTTGCTCAATGTATAACAAGAATGACTGACGTTTAAATATACACTTTTATATATTGTCTTACTTGCTCTGTATAGCTAGAGATAGCCAGTATCATCAGCCCTGCTTTAAAAGGAGAGGAAAGAGTAGCATAGTGCTATCTGACGACCACCCAGAGTCACCACCACTAAGCGGTCTTAGCAACCACTACAGCGCAGGGCTGTCCCCAGTGGATTCTATGAACACCGCCGAAAATTCCAACTATAAATGGAGATGGAATCAAGAATCTGGTATAAAATGACCTTATCTTTACCCACTAAAATTACAATTCAAACGACAACAGCAAACTGCTTAAATAATAGAAATTAACTAGTATCTGCTTTTCCCTGAGTGTCAACTTTAATGAAGAAAGACACAATAGATGCTTTAGGATCTGGTCTAGGCAAATCTTTTCTGTGTGTGTGTGTTTTCCAGGGCCTTGCCTATGTAGCATCTTGGTGCAGGAGGCCCTGGGGCAGCTGAGGGAGCCTGCAAGTCGTGGGCATGAAACAGCTGGACATAGAAATCTCTGTGACCTTGCATGTGGACTGAATCTCTCTCCCTGCTTCTTTTTTCTTTCTTTTCTGAAATGAAGTACAGTTGGTAAAACATTACTAACATTGGAAAATGTTAGTTTCAGGTGTACAACATAGTGACTCAACACTCTTATAGACCATACTTCATTTAAAGTTACTATAAAATAGCAGTTGAAAATCTCAGTATCTCATCTACACTGAGCGGTTGGTGCCTCTCAGCTCCCTTCCCTCGTATCGCCTCTCCCACATCCCTCTCCATTTTCTGGTAACTACAAGTTATCAGACTCTGTCTATGAGTCTGTTTCTGTTACATTCATTCCCTTGTTTTATATTTCAGATTCCACGTGTCAGTGGAAACACATAGTATATATCTTTTCTCTGACTTACTTCACTAAGCATAATACCCTCCAGGTCCATCCATGCTGTAGTGAATGTCAAGATTTCATTTTTTATGACTAATAGTACATTTTTATATGTATATGTCACATCTTCCTTATCCATTCATCTGTTGATAGGCATTTACATTGCTTCCATACTTTGGCTGTTGTAAATAAAGCTGCTATGAACACTAGTCACATATACCTTTTTAAACTAGTGTTTTCATTTTCTTTGGATATATAACCAGAAGTAGAATTGCTGATTGTATGGTAATTCTATTTTTCATTTTTTGAGTCACCTCCAAACTGTTTTCCATAGTGTCTGCACTAATTCACCAATTTATATTCCCGCCAAAGGATTCCCTTTTCTCCACATCTTCACCAACATTTATTATTTGTTGTGTTTCTGACAATAGCCATTTTTGACAGCAAGAGATGGTATCTCACTGTGGTTTTCATTTTCCTAATAATTAGTGGTGTTGAGCATCTTTTCATGTGCCTTTTGGTCATTGATATATCTTTCTTCTTTGAAAAAAATGTCTATTAAGTTTTCTGCCCATTTTTAAAATAAGGATTGCTTTTTTATTGAGTTATACGAACTCTTTATGTATTTTAGATACTAACTCCTTATCAGATATATCATTTGCAAATATCTTCTCCTCTTCAGTAGGCTATCTTTTAGTTTTATCGATGGTTTCTTTTGCTGTGCAAAGCTTTTAGGTTTAATTAGGTCCCATTTATTTTTGCTTTTGTTTCCCTTGCCTAAGGAGATAGATCCAAAAATGTTGCTAGTGTTTGTCAAAGAATGCTCTGCTGTTTTCTTCTAGGAGTTTTAAGATTTTCAGTCTTACATTTAGGGCTTTCTTACTGCTTTGGTTTCTAAATCAATGGGGATAATATCTCTTAGGGTAATCTTTAAGAGCAGAGGAACACCACCATGGCCAAATAGCAGTTCATATTTATAAAGACTAAAATTTGTCTCCATGAGACAATTTTATTTTCAGGCTTTGGAGCTTGAAAAACAGTAGATAGGAGACAGAAAAAATATGCCATAGAAAGAAAGGGCTTCATGGTACTGAGGAAGAGCTGTCCATGCAATGCTTGGTCTAAAAATTGATCATAGCTTCATGAAAAACCACACCTAATTAATATAGCCACAGAGGGTATTCATAAGGTTCTTCTAGAAACTATTTGTAGCCAGAAGACATTGGTGGAGCTTGCTGATATTTGAGGAAGAATTAGACCTTCAGTTCAGTTCATTGCTCAGTCGTGTTCGACTCTTTGTGACCCCATGAATCGCAGCATGCCAGGCCTCCCTGTCCATCACCAACTCCCGGAGTTCACTCAGACTCACGTCCATCGAGTCAGTGATGCCATCCAGCCATCGCATCCTTTGTTGTCCCCTTCTCCTCCTGCCCCTAATCCCTCCCAGCATCAGAGTCTTTTCCAGTGAGTCAACTCTTCGCATGAGGTGGCCAAAGATACCCAAAATTTGTACATATGTGGCAATAGTTTTTGAGATGGTAATAACCAGAGAATTAAAAGTGTAATTGATACAGTCTGACATTCAAAAAGGTACCCTCTATGTTTGAGGACTACAACCACTACATAATTAGCTATTGCCTCCCTTGTGTCAGATACTGTTCTGAGTGCTTTAACTGTACTAGCTCACTGAATTATCAAGGAACATTAAGACATAGGTAACACTTCTATCAGAGGCAAGTATTCAGTTTTACAGTTATAGAGACTGAGACCCACAGCGCAGCTCTCTGAGCCAGTAAATAGAGATAAATTTCAAACCCAAGTTACGTCTCTGTACCCTGGGCCTTACCCACGTCACTCTGCAGTTTCACATATTAAGGACAAAACACTCCAAAGTTTTGGACAAAGCTGCTGAAACCCACTGCAGTGGGTATACCAAGACTGATATACAGAAATGACAAGTATGGCATGGAATATCTTGAACTGCAGGACATTATAGAACAAAGAATGTTTCAACAGAAATTAAAGACTGATCCAGATTGGGGGGTGGGGAAGGGAATAAAAGAGAAAAGGATAAGTCTTTTCCTTATCTTTAACGTGGGAGGGTAGGCACATATTAGGCCATATACTCCCAGCAGAGGGCATCTCTGGTACTGAACAGGCCCTCCTGAGTTCGAAAGGTAGTCACAGGGACCCTATGTAGGGCTCTACCCATATCCCCTTTACTGATTGGTTATCACCAGAGGCGTTTCAAGCGCTTCCTTTCCAGGAGTGCCCCCTATTAGGCAAGAGAGCTCCCTACCTCCGCCCCGCCGTGGCCTTTGGATCCACGTGTTGCGTGTTGCAGCCAATGACGGCCTTCCCTGGGAGGGGTGTAGCAAAGGCTGCCCCCATCGCCTCAAGACGAGACCAAGACTGCCAGACTGCTATGCGTCAGAGCTTCCTGCTGGGAACAGACTGAAGGGAGTCTGCGGCTGGGCCTCGTTCCTGGTTAGCTTTTCCCACTGCCCTATCCTATCCTCACTCTCCTAACAGCATCCAGGGAAGTAAAACCATAAAGCGAACCATTCAAAATATCACTATTATTACAACTTACATTTTTGTGGCAATATGTCCTTTAATGTTCTCTGCTACCTGATCATCATTTGCTTTCATCAAGGTCAGCTACTATTTGCTAGGTCGTTTAGTATGCTCCACTTATTATTAGATAATACATGTTATGCAATTTAATCTTCCTTAATATTAGGTGGTAAATATTATACTAAAACATTAGGCAACTGGGATTCTGAGAAATTAAATGACCACTCACAGTCACTATAGCTTCAGGGCCTGAACAGGAACCCTGAGAAGAGGCTTGCCCAATCCACTACACAGCTTCTGTGAACAGGTCTGCATTAACAAAAGTATCAGTTCTCCTTGGAAAATGCTGCAATTTTATTGTGATAGGGTGTATCACAGCACAGCTGTTATAGTGCTGTCATTCTAAGGCATATATCAGGTAATTTTTGTTGTTTTCATTGATTTCTAAGTATTTGTGAAGGATTTGCTAAAAAAACACTGGGGTACACTCAAGATGATCTTTAATAACATTGTCTTTGTTCATTTGCATTCCTTTATGCTTTCTCAGTAAGAGACAGCCCATACCCTACATCCTCCCTATCAGTCCAGCAAAGCCCAACCGATTGGCTGTGTTCCTATGTGATACACAGAATACTTCCAGCACTGATGTCAAAAGCATGCACCTACTACCAAATCAAAAGCAATTAGATTCAGCTAATTCTGGAGGAAAAAAAATTAGTACCCTAAAATACATGATGAAAGTCAGAAAATTCTATTACAACTTTAACAATAAAAATTATGTCTGTGCTGATCCCGAGATGAAATTAAATTATTCATCTTAATAATACCTGTGGAACAGAAGTCCAGGAAAAAAACAGATCTTTCTAAAAACAACTTTAATTAGTCATGATATTCTTTAGCTTTTTAAAGCAAATACTTATTTAGGACTGATTTTATTATCGATTTTATTATTGATAGGCTTTCAATAAATATTTTGCACGAGTGCTTCCCTGAGAGCTCAGTTGGTAAAGAATCTGCGTGCAATGCAGGAGACCTGGGTTCTATCCCTGGATTGGGAAGATCCCCTGGAGCAGGAAAGGCTACCCACTCCAGTATTCTGGCCTGGAGAATTCCATGGACTGTCCATGGGATCACAAAGAGTCAGACATGGCGGAGCGACTTTCACTTTCTTGACTGCCTCCCAGAAAAGTAAAGATTTCTGTGGGGCTAGTTACTGTCTGTTTTCACAAAAGCCTCTGTAGTTCTGTGAAAAATCTGTGTATGCCCAGAATGACAGGCATATGAACATCACCTGCTGTGAGTCACCATGAAAAAGGCTCAGAAATACTGCTCTACAGGGGTGTATAAAACAGATGTGTGCCAAAGCTGAATTAGGTCTTCTGTTCATGATGCAGCAGCTTGTGCTCACTTCTACACATAATTCTTTTTTTTTTTTTAAGAAACACTTTTTGTCAAATAAAATAAAAATCATTGCAGGGCCTACACACCTACTGTCACCAGGGCTCCATCACTCTTCTTTACTATAGCTACTGGCTCCTCTGGTTTTTTGAGTTGTACTTGTTTCTTTAGTCTTGTTTTCCTTTGGGTGATTTTGACCTAAATTAGAACCCTGTTTATATTTTCTAATAACATTCACATTAAAAAAGATGTCCATGTAAATTGCAGCAGAAAAATGATTATCAAGCAGAGACACAACACAATTGCTCTTATCCTCTGCCCAACCTGGTTCCCAGACTCCGCTTTTGAAGCTGGGGTCTGGAAAGGAAGAGTAAGGAGAGGAGAGTGACAGCCTCAGCCGTGTGGGGTTTCTCCCATTCTGGTGTTTGTGTACCGAATAACAATCATCATCTTGCTGCTTGTGCTTTTTGTTCAGACCAAATAAAAACTGTGGTTTTTCATTCACAATACAATCATTCAATCCTACGTTTTATGCAATTTGTTTTTTTTTTTTTTACCACTCATAGCATTGTTGTGTTTTACTATAGTATTCAAAATGTTAAAGTGATTTCATAATTATATTTTACATACATACAATCCTATTTGTTCCAAACTTTAATCTGGATCCAAACACTGGCTTTAATATATAATATATAAAAACTGAACCAAACAACTTTGAGAAAATCATTTTATGTTTAGTTGATTTCACCTGAGGGCCCAAATATGATTCAAGTTTGTTGTTAGTCTGTTTGTCAAAGCATGTCATTATGTATTCTCACTGCCTCCAGGACAAGCTGTTGAAATGTCTAGATTCCAGAGAAGCAGACTGTGATCTATTCTCAGCAAGCCCTCCCCACCTTCTGCCACCAGCTCGGCTTAGGTAAGATGTCGGGCATCGTATGAAAAAAAAAAAAAAGATGACATCTACAAAACAAATCCCCAAATATGTGATATGTTCTAGGATTTCAAACCTGATCCCAAAGTTTGTGGTATACACACAAAGACATACACACACTTTAAATTTTTATTAGTGTCCCCCCATGAAAAACATAAATTATCTACAACAAATCTTGTACATTTTAAAATATACTTTCACAGAAATACACATACAGAAAAATGGGCAAATCGTAAGTATCTAGCTCAATCCACCTTCTAGTCTCTCCCGACTTCCTTGCTGAATGGGCTCCACTTGGCTAGCAGTATGGCCCTCCTAAAGCAGTTTCATCCTCACAGCTGATGTCCTTGGTGAGGCTCAGTCCATTTCACTCTCTGGCTTACTGTAGGAGCCATCCAATCACACCCTCTACCTGCTACCATAGTCCTAAACTTCCAGATCCTCATTTCTCCCATCCCCTTCCTGAGTGCATGACTGATCTCTATTGTAATAGTTCTAAACTGCGGTGTCTGCTGTTTCATACTCTTGGCATGCATTACTTCTTAGGTGCTCAGCTGGCTCAGTCATGTCTGACTCTGCCAGGCTCCTCTATCCATGGGATTTCCCAGGCAAGAATAGTGGAGTGGATTGCCATTCTCTACTCTAGGGGATCTTCCCAACCCAGGGATGAAACCCATGTTCCCTGTATTGGCAAGCAGATTCCTTACCACTAGCCCCACCTCAGAAGCTCCACTTGAGTGTTCTATTCCTATTTTGTATATAAGAAAACTAAGACTTAAGCCTGAGAAAATTTAAATAAATTCCCACAATCCCACAGCTAGCTTGAAACAGGGCTGGGATCAGAATGCATTTGGCTTGACTTTTAACACCTGGGCTTCACTCTTTATAATTTTTTTCTTAAATTGTTCTTGCATCCCTGGGAAGATGCCCTGGAGAAGGACATGGTAACCCATTCCAGTACTCTTGCCTAGAAAATCCCACGGATGGAGTACCCTGGAAGGCTACAGTCTATGGGGTCTCAAATAGTTGGACATGACTGAGTAGGTTTCATTTGCATCCCAAGTGCTTAACAGGTGCTCAGAGAAGTACTTCGTTTGAATTAAATGATCGCAGCATCTTGCTTGTGAAGACCCCAGTTATTCAGCTCACAAAACAGCAGAGGGCAGTGCAAGAGCTTCACAACATTTCATAAAGTAGACAATAAAATGCTATAAAACTGCAAAATGAAGAGGAAGTGTTCCATGGTTTCTGGAAGAATTTATCCCAAGGCAATGCTGAGTATGTCAAAGAACGTTTCCATCAAGGATACTTTCTGTTTTAGAAAAACAATTCCGATTGCTGCCAGTGAGACTGTGCTAAAAATTGCATTTTCCACTCCCCAGTTTCAGCTCCTCTTTATTTCATGTAATATCACATACAGGTAAGCAAATCACAGCAGTGAAATCCAGCTGAGAGCCACTTACATCTGCAAAAGCAGTGGGTTCACCAGGTGAGCTGCTTGCTCAATCCACCTCTTTACTCCATCCTGTGGAGAGAAAAATGTGACTTTGGCTCGAGGATGAAATTGTTCCCCTACCTCATTATACCATTCTCATTACATCTATTATTTTCATACTACTGCAATGGAAAATATCCAAGTCGAGTAGCCTATCTTATCTTGGCCTCTTTACTTTGCAGAACAATTATTGAATCTTTCTTTTGCTGCAGTGTGAAAATTTATATTGCCTAGGAATGTAAATTCTGGCAAGGAAGTTAGGGCAGGATGGGGGGGAGGCAGGACATATTAAAAAGCTTGGCAGAACTCTATCTACTTTGGGTTTGTTTTTTGACTATGGAAAGATAATGGTGTTCATATTAAGAATAACATAAATATAAATTGTGTTGTTTACTAATGCCTGTATCAATCAGTAAAATAATACATTACTTAAACTGACCATAAAATTTCTCATTTACTTGGAAAGGGACTGTGTGTACTCACAAATATCTTTTTGTTTATGTGGAGATGTAACCACATTGCCACCATGCATAGCACATCCCAACAAAAAAGACAAATATGAAAGGAAGCACCTAGTTCACTACAATTCACTTTTCTCTCTAGGTCGGTTCAGTTCAGTTCAGCTGCTCAGTCATGTCCAACTCTGTGAGACCCCATAGACTGCAGCATGCCAGGCTTCTCTGTCCTTCACCATCTCCCAGAGCTTGCTCAAACTCATGTCCATCGAGTCGGTGATGCCTTTCAACAATCTCATCTTATGTAATCCCCATTTCCTCCCATCCTCAATCTTTCCCAGCATCAGGGCCTTTTCAAATGAGTCAGTTTTTCACATCAGGTGGCCAAAGTATTGGAATTTCAGCTTCAACGTCAGTCCTTCCAATGAATATTCAGAACTGATTTCCTTTAGGATGGACTAGTTGGATCTCCTTGAAGTCTTCTCCAAAACCACAACTCAAAAGCATCAATTCTTCTGTGCTCAGCTTTCTTTATAGTCCAAATCTCACATCCATACATGACTACTGGAAAAACCACACCTTTGACTAGATAGATCTGTGTTGACAAAGCAATGCTGCTGCTTTTTAATATGCTGTCTAGGTTGTTCATAGCTTTTCTTCCAGGGAGCATCTTCTAATGTCATGGCTGCAGTCACCATCTGCAGTGATTTTGGAGCCCCCCAAAATAAAGTCTGTCACTGTTTCCCTACCTATTTGCCATGAAGTGATGGGACTGAATGCTGGGATCTTCATTTTTTGAATGTTGAGTTTGAAGCCAACCTTTTCCACTCTCCTCTTTCACTTTCATCAAGAGGCTCTTGAGTTCTTCTTCATTTTCTGCCATAAGGGTGGTGTCATCTGCTTATCTGAGGTTATTGTTATTTTTCCCAACAATCTTGATTCCAGCTTGTGCTTCACCCAGCCCAGCATTTCACATGATGTACTCTGCACAGAAGTTAAATAAGCAGGGGGACAATATACACCCTTGACGTCCTCCTTTCCTGATCTGGAACCAATCTGTTGTTCCATTTCCCCTTCTAACTGTTGCTTCATACCTGCATACACATTTCTCATGAGGCAGGTAAGGTGGTCTGGTATTCCCATCTCTTGAAGAATTTTTCACAGTTTATTGTGATCCACACAGTCAAAGGCTTTGGCATAGTCAATAAAGCAGAAGTAGATGTTTTCCTGGAATTCCCTTGCTTTTTCGATGATCCAGCGGATGTTGGCAATTTGATCTTTGGTTCCTCTGTCTTTTCAAAATCCAGCCTGAACATCTGGAAGCTCATGGATCACTTACTATTGAAGTCTGGCTTCAAGAAGTTTGAGCATTACTTTGCTAGTGTGTGAGATGAGTATAACTGTTTGGTAGTTTGAGCATTCTTTGGCATTTCCCTTCTTTGGGATTGGTATGAAAATTGACTTTTTCCAGTCCTGTGGCCACCGCTGAGTTTTCCAGATTTGTTGGCATATTGAGTGCATCACTTTAACAGCAGCATCTCTTAGGATTTGGAATAGCTCAACTGGAATTCCATCACCTCCACTAGCTTTATTCATAGTAATGCTTCCTAAGGTCCATTTGATCTCACATTCCAGGTTCTGTGGTTCTGGGTGAGTGATCACATCATTGTGGTTATCTGGATCATGAAGCTCTTTTTTGTATAGTTCTTCTGTGTATTCTTGCCACCTCTTCTTAATATCTCCTGCTTCTGTTAGGTCCATACCATTTCTTTCCTTTATTGTGCCCAT